>CAJHZI010000340.1:190000-192500 GCA_905160935.1 Enchytraeus crypticus
GCGCGGCGCTCAATGTCATTTCTCAGACTCTGTAAGACTTTGATGTCCTAGTTACTGCGGATCCCAGTCTCTCGCTAATGTTCCAGTGAATCCTTTATCCATTTCAATCCCCGCCTCCGCATTATATCCACTTCCTTTCATCCGCAACTTGTGGCTTATAACTCTTCCAATCGGATAATTCTGTAAAACTGTGTTCCTTCTCAGAGTATTTCTACTGTTGCATAAAGGTTTTTACATACTTTTAAAATTAAGATCTTTAAAGCAATAAGTGTAGGCTTTAGTGTGCTTAACGTCAAGGTTCAGAAGCACACGGCGTCTCTTCAAGACGACTCGACACACTCGAGTTACCGTCACATCGATTAATGTATCAGCAAGTTACTGCTTGTATGAGTATATATAATATAAAAATATAACGTAGTATGTATTAGTATAAAAAGGTGTCTAATGCATACGCTCTAACTATTATAAAGGGTAATATTATTCGAAGAGCTGTGACAACAAAACAAAGAGAAATAGCTGTATATCTTAGATATATTCAATGCTGAAGAAAGACGACAATATTCAAGATATTCACAAGCGAAATAGCAATTAATAAAAACAATTTAAATCACCTTCTAAGCTATAAAATTGAAAACAATAAAACTAAAACACTATATCAAAAAGAAATAGCTACAATTTAGCGGAATTAAAAGATCAAATAAGTAGCTTTATTTCAGTTCCTCTCAGAGCCTTGTTCCACTCTTCTCTTTCAGTTAACGACATCATTCCACGTCTATTTAAACAGAAGGAGTATCCTGTAGATTCCTAATGGAACAGCGGATGTCCAGCCACTGTACAAATTGATAACGACGTTTATCTTCAGGACTGCACCGGATTCACACGGGATACTGGAGGGATCGAGGGACGCTAGGCCCGGATGTCTCCGCTGAGACGAGGACGAGAGTCAGAATGGATTTACTCACTTCAGGACTGACTAGGGGAGGATCCGGATAGGGGTCCGGGACTCGGATAGGGGTCCGAGACTCGGATAGGGGTCCGGGACTCGGACAGGGGTCCGCGACTCGGATAGGGGTCCGCGACTCCTTGCAATCGACGGATGGCTGAGATCTATCGTATAGGTGGAAAGATGGAAGAGACGCCAGAGAGAGTTAAATATAGATCATTCTGATCAGATAAATATAGACCATTCTGATTAGTTAAATATAGATCATTATAGTTAGTTAAATACAAGGTAAATATAAATACCTTGGTTAAATATAGATCATTCCGATTAGTTAAATATAGATCAGTCTGATTAGTTAAATATAGATCAGTCTGATTAGTTAAATATAGTTCATTCTGATTAGTTAAATATAGATCAGTCTGATTAGTTAAATATAGATCAGTCTGATTAGTTAAATGTAGTTCATTCTGATTAGTTAAGTATAAATAATTCTGATTAGTTAAATATAGATCAGTCCTATTGACAGTGTGCTCTATAAACTAGTCTACATAGCAGACATTCTCGTGTTCTCAGTGAAGTGTCAGGTTTAAGACAAGCATTTCAATGCAGTCTGTTTTAATCGTCTCGCATAGCCTGTCAGTGAATAATCGTGCCTCTACCGTAGCTGATGGATGATAACACCGGCTGATAGCTGATAGATGATAACTGATAGCTAATAGATGATAGCTGATAGATGATAGATTATAGATGATAGATGATAGATGATAGATGATAGATTATAGATGATAGATTATAGATTATAGATGATAGATGATAGATTATAGATGATAGATGATAGATTATAGATGATAGATGATAGATTATAGAGTTAGAGTTATAGAGGATAGATGATAGATGATAGATGATAGCTTATATGCTATAGATGATGAGTGATAGAGTTATAGATGTAGATGATAGATTCTAGATGATAGATGATGAGATCGACTGATAATTGAAATGATTATAGATGTAGAGTAGCTTATAGCTGATAGATGATAGGCTGATATAGATTATGATATAGAATAGATGATAGATGCTAGATTAGAGGATGATAGATGATGATTATAGTGAAGATGATGGGATAGATGATAGAGATACAGAGATCGCTAGATAGATGATAGATGATTGAGATAGATGATAGATGATAGATGAGATTACTAGATTCTAGACATGAGGATGATAGTCTAGATGAGATGGGATTATCGATGCTAGAAGTTATTTAGACTTATCGAGGATAGATGATAGATTATAGTGAGATGATGCTTCTAGAGAATTAGATTATAGATATAGATTCAGATGATGAGATGTCAGATGAAGATGAAGAGCTAGATATTATAGAGATAGATGCTAGGCTGCTAGATTACTAGATGATAGGATTATGTTAGAGATATAGATGTAGATTATAGATTATAGATGATGATGATAGATGATCGATGATAGATGCTCGATGGATAGCTGAGAGATTATAGATGTTAGATTATAGATTAGATTAGGGATGATAGATGATAGATTATAGAT
>CAJHZI010000340.1:197500-215000 GCA_905160935.1 Enchytraeus crypticus
AAGTTTCTTGAAGTAATATCAGCATCACGGGTACCAGTCTGGGGTGAACAGCAACAACTTGAGAGACTGGGGCGGTATGGATACATGTGAAATCAGATCAGGCGCGTCTGTCTGTGATGTGAACAGGAAACAAGAGTAATCGTCTATCAAACACTATCAAACTCACAAAACATTCTACTACCCCCCCCCCTCTTGACCCCACATCTGTACCCTTCTCTTCAACCCCCCCCCCCACCCAGACCCCCTCCCCCACCCAGACAAATCTCTGACAGATGCGGCTCCAGTAGAGGTCAATGAAATCAAAGAGGCGTCAACGTCAGTGGGTTGAGATCTTAAATACTGGCTAACAGTTTTCATTGATTACAATTGAAGAATAATTCGAGAGTTAGCACTATTTAATATATCACGATTTAACACTGGTTAACATTGCAAGTGTTAACACTGGTTAACACTGCAAGTATTAACATTGCAAGTATTAGCACTGGTTTACAATTCAAGGGTTAGCGCTGCTAACGTTTCAACTGTTAACACTGTTAACACTTCAGGTTTTGACACTGGCACATACTTCAAGTAATAATTCAATGTTTAATATTTTGAATGATACCGACTGTTATTCAACATGGACTCATGGACTGAAAGAGGAATAAATATTTGCAGAAATAAAATAATTCATGAAAAAATCTTAATTAAATATCGAAGATACATTAAAAGCTACAGATTATAAGATATAGCTAGAGATATGATAGAGATGTCGAAATATTAAGAGAGATAGATAGAGATATGATAGAGATGTGAAATGTTATGAGAGATATCTAGAGATATGATAGAGATGTCGAAATATTATGAGAGATAGCTAGAGATATGATGGAGATATGAATTATTATGAGAGAGAGATAGATAGAGAGAGAGAGAGATATATATATATATATGTGTTTATTTCAGCATCAACACCAAATCACTGACAAACACAAATAGAAATAAATATTCAAATGAAATAAAGTTAACAAATTTCCAGAAACACAGTGTGTCAAACAGAGATATGATAGAGATGTGATAGAGATGTGAAATATCATGAGAGATAGAGACACCGAAAGATAGTCTATAGAGGTAGTCTAGAGATAGAGACACCGAAAGATAGTCTATAGAGATAGTCTATAGAGATAGAGACACCGAAAGATAGTCTATAGAGATAGTGAGAGATAGGAGAGAAAACTAGAGATATTGTATCTCGGAGATAATTGATCACAGCGATTAGGAATCACAGCGGGACCCCTCCCAGAGAGTTATTAAACATCCCCTCCCCCCAACATCCCACAACACCTCCCACCCCAAATACACAACATACACGGGTGTAAGTGTGAAAGTAACACCCCACTCACACCTTGTAGACACCTCACACAGACACTCTGGCGCCTCTCTGTCCATCACGAGGTCAGCTGCTTCTCAATTTGCCTTCGTAGAGAAGTATTTCGAGTCGGTTTCATCCCCTGATAGAGGCAGAGAGAGAGAGAAAAAAACAATTGTATTGAGAGGGTAAGAGACAGTGAAAGAGAGGGAGACATAGAGGGAGAGAGAGAGAGAGAGAATTGTATTGAGAGAGTGAGAGACAGTGAAAGAGAGGGAGCCTGAGAGGGAGAGAGAGAGAGAGAGAGAGCGAGAGGGAGAAAGAGAGACAGAGAAAGACAGAGAGAGAGAGAGAGAGAGAGATACCATGATTAAACACGATTAAGCAAGGAAAAAGATAGATTTCCAGAGGCTGAGATAATTTACCATTAGTTTCTTACACGACTCCAGCGACATATACAATATTTTCTCAAAAATAATTTAACGAATTCACCGAATGCATCTAATTCAACATTTAATAATAACAACAACAACAATTAGAGTGCTACAGTCATCAATGACAACATCGAGCACTATTGCGACAAAGTGCAAGTGCAAAAAGAAGCCGGCGAGCAAAAGATGGTCTCCAAAAACGGTGCAAAAGTGGAAAATCTAGGAACTCCGTCCAAATTATCCACTCGAGAAACCCACAATGTCTGCTTTGTTCAGACTTTCAGGAGCCGCACGGTCGACGAAGCGTTTAATTCGCCATCAGCTGCGGTCTACCTACATCCCGGCTTCTTTAATCTCGCATCCATTTCACCGGTCCCGAGCCTGTCTACGATACCACAGGATGTGCACTGAATGCTGAGTAGTTACAGATTTCTACTCCACCGAGATTTGAACCCAGAGAATACTGAACATCTGTTAGTTAATCACATCATCAACTTAACTACAGAATGATACTAAAACGCTAAGCAATTTCTTACTGTATATTTTATATCTAGTTCATCATATAATATATAAGATAATAGCAGATAATATATGATAATATAAGGCAATATCAGATGATATTTGATAAAACACGATAATATCAGTAAAAAATATAATGTATAATCTATAATTATAAAATCCAATTAACCGCATGCACTATGTCAGGCCTTTTTCCTGAGTTTAATCCACTGATTAATTTGCATATACAAAAAATACTAAGTTACTAAACGGATTATAATGCCAAAAGATGTAATATACTGAAGAAAATGGTTAGAGGTGTACCGAACTTGGGATGCTGGATGATTTAACCCTTTCTTTACTGCTGGTAGTTTGAAGTCCTCTTCCTATTACAAGTTATATCTATAACTCTCTATAACAAATCCCTTATTTTACCAGAGGTACTTGGAAGTCCAAATACGCAACTAAGACGTTCTTGCAGTCTGGATGCGAGAGAGACCAAATTAACCAATTACCCAGAATGCTTAGCATAAAAACTGACCAATAGCTTCGTTTTATTCTAATTTCAAAGTTAATCCTGGTAAAGAAAGTGTTAATAGCGTATTGGTGATAGAGAAGAAAAAGAAAGCGAATGATAAAACTGATTGATAGAGTTATATCCAGTGGACATAAAAGGGAATAAAAGATAAAGAGAGGGGGATAAACACGAGGCATCTAGTAAGAAGAGTTGGAAAGAATTAGAATGGGGGGGGGGGGGGAGGAACCGGATAATCTATCTGACAGATACTGGACACTTTGCTAAATTGAGGCGCTAATGTATAAGCGGTGTAGGCTTACAGCCAGATCATCCTCGTCATCTTACATAAATCATCACCAGCAGAGAGTCAACAAAACACCACCACGGGCTCTACACGGGCTCTACACGGGCTCAACACCGGCTCTACACGGGCTCAACACGGGCTCAACATGGGCTCTACACGGGCTCACCACGAGCTCTACACGGGCTCTACACGGGCTCTGTTTAAACGTGGTGAGTCACCGCCTGTATAATTATTAGTCATTTACAATTAGGGCTTCCCTTTGCTTTCCATTGTCCGCAAATTTATTTCTCTAAGTCTCAGTCTTGCGTCAGTTAGATTTAGTCCCTGTTTCAGATTATATCCAGTATCAGTCAAAGATTTAGCTCAGACAACTCTCAAACGATTCCCAAATCCTCATAGCGATTTGTAGGCCTACTATATCTCTCTCTCACTCTCTCTCTTTCTCTCTTTCTCTCTCTTCTCTCTCTCTCTCTCTCGCTCTCTTCTCTCCCCCCCTCTCCCTTCCTCTCTCTCTTTCGTCTCTCTCTCTCTCTCTCTTCTCTCCCCCCTCTCACCCTCTCTCTCTCTACCTCCCTCTCTCTCTCTCTCTCTCTTTTCTCCTCCTTCTCCCTCTTTCTCTCTCTCTCTCTCTCTCTCTCTCTGTCTCTTTCTGACTAGAGTATAATAAAACTTAGGCTCCTACATCCCGATAGTTTTATTTGCTTCGCTATTAGTGTTGAAACCATCAATAAATAAATCAACCAATCAATTAATCCATTAATCAATTAATCCATTAATCCATCAATCCATTAATCCATTAATCAATTAATCCATTAATTCATTAATCAATTAATCCATTAATCCATTAATCAATTAATCCATTAATCCAGTAATCAATTAATTAAGCTATAAATCCTGCAAGTAAGCATTAAATCAAAAACAATCAATAATCAAATATGGATTTTTATTCAATAAAAATCCACATTTCTCAATCAAGCAATTAGTTAATCTAAAAGTACACGATTGTATACCTATAAAAGACCAGTATAACACAACATACCACAATAGCGCTAAATGGACTAGACCTAGTGGTCTAGTTATAAAGGCCACAGCAGTTGCTACGACCTCACCATGCCACTACTGGTCTAGTGAAAAGGCCTCAGCGGTTGCTATGATCTCATCATACCTAGCTCAGTTCTATCTAAACACACATCTCAGTGTGATATTATGTGAATCAGTTCTATCTAAACACACATCTCAGAGTGAGATCATGTGAATTCAGACAACAACAACATCGCATCACCAGGGGGCGCCACACGTGAACAAATATTTACAAATTATCTACAAATAATAACAGGAAATTATTTCAAGCTTGCTCTAGCACGTTCACACTGATATCTAGCACTCTATGTACAGTGAGCATTGTATATATAGTACATACAGAGAGAGAGAGAGAGAGAGAGAGAGAGAGAGAGAGTGAGAGAGAGAGAGAAAGAGAGAGAGAGAAAATGAGTAAGCTATAAAAGAGTACAGCAATGGAGTTGATCGATACTTGTTTGAAATTCGTATTGTTCCAATTCCATCAAACTCAAAAAAAACCTTATTGAATGTCACATAAGAATTCATTAGGATAAGTGGATAACACTCCAATAAACAAAACATGAGAGATTTTAGGTGACTTTATAAAAACAGTCAAATTCTATTGCCGCTGTATCGACATAGAGAAGTAGCATTGCTGAGTAGAATGATCTCACATAGTAGCATAGAGAAGTAGCATTGTTAAGTAGAATGATCTCAGATAGTAGCATAGAGAAGTAGCATTGCTAAGTAGAATGATCTCACATAGTAGCATAGAGAAGTAGCATTGCTGAGTAGAATGAGCTCACATAGTAGCATAGAGAAGTAGCATTGCTGAGTAGAATGATCTCACATAGTAGCATAGAGAAGTAGCATTGCTGAGTAGAATGATCTCACATAGTAGCATAGAGAAGTAGCATTGCTGAGTAGAATGATCTCACATAGTAGCATAGAGAAGTAGCATTGCTGAGTAGAATGATCTCACATAGTAGCATAGAGAAGTAGCATTGCTGAGTAGAATGATCTCACATAGTAGCATAGAGAAGTAGCATTGCTGAGTAGAATGATCTCACATAGTAGCATAGAGAAGTAGCATTGCTGTGTAGAATGATCTCAAATAGTAGCATAGCGAAGTAGCATTGCTAGTAGAATGATCCGTATAGTAGCATAGAGAGTAGCATTGCTAGAGAATGATCTCGTATCGTAGCATAGAGAAGTAGCCATTGCTAGTAGAATGATATCGCTATAGTAGATAGGATGTAGCATGGCTAGTCAATGATATTCATATATAGTAGCATAGGAAAGTAGCATTGCTAAGTAGAATAATAACCACAAGTTCAGAATATTCTATATAAACATTTTGTCTATATAATTTGTATGTCCTTATGTATATAGGCCCATATATATATAATATTATATAATATATATATAATATATATAATAATATATATAATAGAATATATAATATATCCAATCTTAGCATTTTGTGTTTCTGCAAAACATAAAACATATCTCTAATCATTCTATTCTATCTAGAGTAGCATAGAGAAGAGCATGCTACGTAGAATGATCTCAAATAGAGCAGGAGAGAAGTAGCCGGGCTGTAGATGATCTCAAATCGTGCAAGAGAGTAGCATTGCTAAGTAGATGATATCAAATAGAGTAGGAGAGGAAGTGCAATTGCTAGTAAAGATATCACATAGTTAGCATAGGAAGTTAAGCATTGACTCGGAGAATGATCTCAAAATAGGTAGCATAGAGAAGTAGCATTGCTAGTAGAATGATCTCAAATAGTAACATAGAGAAGTAGCATTGCTAAGTAGAATGATCTCAAATAGTAGCATAGAGAAGTAGCATTGCTAGTAGAATGATCTCAAATAGTAACATAGAGAAGTAGCATTGCTAGTAGAATGATCTCATACATAGTAGCATAGGGAAGTAGCATTGCTAAGTAGAATGATCTCAAAGTTCAGAGTAATTACTAACGTATGTCAGTACAGCGGGAGTATAATTGATACAACAGAACTATATAGCGAGGCTTTCATCTCTTGCTGATCCATTCACACTGGTGTGCCGGCAGGTTGTAGAGAAAATAATAAAACTACGCTGTTAACAACCCTACGTGTAGAGATAAAATAGATCACAAATGTCAGTATGATTCTCCGTAAATATGTGCGTTAGTAATTGAATTTATTAGATCTAAAACGTGGGGAAGATTAGGTCCGTAGAAATGGAGTTGACTTTTTAAAAATTCCTTTTATAAAAAATCATAAATATCGACAGTAATCTCTTCAGTTGTCTTTAGCATTATCTTTTCTAAATCCGTCACTGTGTAAGAGGGTGACCACTTCACATAGATCACTTTGTCACCAGGTCAAAAAATGATTAAAAATAAATAAATAAACACAATTCTCTCCATATCCTCCATTTCAATTTCTCTATCTCAGTCTCTATGTCTATATCTTAACCTCCATCTCAAGCTGTCTGTCTGTCTGTCCATCTGTCTCTCATGCTTTCTCTCTCTCTCTCTCTCTTCCTCTCTCTCTCTCTCTCTTCTTCTCTCTCTCTCTCTCTCTCTTCCTCTCTCTCTCTTCCTCTCTCTCTCTCTCTCTCTCTTCCTCTCTCTCTCTTCCTCTCTCTCTCTCTCTCTCTCTCTCTCTCTCTCTCTCTCTCTCTCTCTCTCTCTCTATCTGTGACCCTTTTTGGTGATCTAAATAAATAAATAAATCTCTTCCTGTCTCCTCTATCTCTCATGTATTGCAGGAGCTATTCTCCACATGAACCACATACAGCTGAGGCACCAGTAAATTGCAGTTACAAACAAGAAGAGACGGAATAAAACACCACAATCTTGTTACTAGATTAAGATTAAAAATAAATAAGCCTTGCAGCTCATCGAATGTCTAATTGGGTCGAAGTCTGCGTCTAATCTATCTGTACAGTACATTATTGTTGCATTAATCTTTGTGACGGTAGCTCGAGTGTATCGAGTCGACTTGAAAAGATGCCTTGTGCTTCTGAACCTTGACGTTAAATACACTACAACCAAATCTAGCTAATCGTATGTTAAAGCAGAGAAGCTACATGTTGTTATCCAGATGTCCGAGGACTTGATTGAATCCCATACGAGACTAACCAGAATAGCGTGGTATAGCATCTCTCTATACAACTTCGCTCTTCATCGCTTATTGGATTTTCAGCAGATTTGTCTTGCAACGTTCAGTGCTCTGTCATGAATGACGGTAGGGATTAAATGCACACTAATATTAGCTTTTAGAAATGTTTAAACGTATATATATATATATATATATATATATATATATATATTTATATGTTATTATACATATTATATATATATATATATATATATATATATATATATATATATACACATGTATATATATATATGTCATTATACGTATTATATATATATATATGTGTGTGTGTTTGTGTGTGTTTATTTAAATATATGTATGTATATATATATATATATATATATATACATGTATATATATATATGTCATTATACATATTATATATATATGTGTGTGTGTCTATTTAAATATATATATATATATATATATATATATATATATATATATATATATACATATATATATACATATGTGTGTGTATGTGTGTATTTAAATATATATATATATATAATGTATATATATATATTATATATACAAATATATATATAGATATACTGTATATATATATTTGTGTGTGTGTTTTGTGAGTACATATCACAAGCCCTACATTTCCTAGCGTGACAACATTGCTATACGCACTTAACTCTCGGTCACACCTCTACATGACTGCACTGCTTTGTTTTCTATTTCACCAATAACGATCCTCAGATGTGTTAAGAGCTGCAGTGCTTGTGTTTACACTGCAAGCATCCTGTCTTACAAGCTCATCTATGATAACAGAGAACAAGAAACAAGTCTTATCACGCTGAACTTGTAATAAGATCTGTCTACTTGTGTTTTTCTTTCAACTCTCTCACATATGCTACGCCCCACGGGGCAATACTACCCCCCTAGGGGCCTTATATCTCTGCGTATATGTTTGTTTCGCCCCTCTTTCACTTTATTGAAAGTCTGAGGTAAATAGGGAGAGGAGAGGGAATTTGTATTATCCCCCCTGTAGCCTATAGGAAAGGTTTATATATCTGTAGAAAAGGTTACAACTCCGGTGTTTAGTTTAGATCAGAAAGATTTAGTGAAAATTGAAAAATTTAAATGAAATTTTGTTTAATTTTGCACTTAACTCTTAACGATTCAGACTAGACAAAGCTGTTACAATGAACGCTGAAGTCACTCTTTGATTAATCATTCCCTGGACTGCAGTTAAATAGAAGTTTTTATGGATTGCTATTGAAAAGTTTTCGTGATGTAACGAGTGAAGGCACTCTAGTAACGAGTGAAGGCACTAGAGTGCAAATAGTTTCTAATCTTATCACTTGTATAATCCCTACTAACGTAAGATAATATCATTAGGTCATACAACTTCTTAGTATTTGCTCACTTGTTAAAGTAATTAATTATATGATGACGAGCCGTTAGGAATCAAATCTCAGTTGTTACTGACAGGGATTAAAATCTTCTATTTTGTGTAAAACAGTTGCAATATTAATTGGTAATTATCCTAGGCTTGTTCAATAATGCGGACGAGTAAACTATTTATATGTCATTGGCTACACAAAACAGAGTATCTACAAGATATTCATTATCTGTAATCCTGAATAACTCGTTCAATCTATGTTTAGACTTCTATACCATTGATTCTATACCATTGATTCTATAGCATTGATTCTATACCATTGATTTTATACCATTGATTCTATACCATTGATTCTATACTATTGATTCTATACCATTGATTCTATACTATTGATTCTATACCATTGATTCTATACCATTGATTCTATAGCATTGATTCTATACCATTGATTTTATACCATTGATTCTATACCATTGATTCTATACTATTGATTCTATACCATTGATTCTATACTATTGATTCTATACCATTGATTCTATACCATTGATTCTATACCATTGATTCTATACCATTGATTCTATACCATTGATTCTATACCATTGATTCTATACCATTGATTCTATACCATTGATTCTATACCATTGATTCTATACCATTGATTCTATACCATTGATTCTATACCATTGATTCTATACCATTGATTCTATACCATTGATTCTATGCCATTGATTCTATACCACTGATTCTATACCATTGATTCTATACCATTGGTTCTATGCCATTGATTCTATACCATTGATTCTATACCATTGATTCTATACCATTGGTTCTATACCATTGATTCTATGCCATTGATTCTATACCATTGATTCTATACCATTGATTCTATACCATTGGTTCTATGCATTGATTCTATACCATTGATTCTATATCATTGGTTCTATGAATTGATTCTATACCATTGGTTCTATGCATTGATTCTATACCATTGTTTCTATGCATTGATTCACTCCCTGGAGTGTAGTTAAACATAGAGAAGTTTAAAAAAAATAATCCACTAACAGCAGATACTGACATATTCGTTTTTCATCGACATCCAGTTGTGTCCCAGGCTTTCACTCGATCTGCTGACTCAATGAAAGCATTTAACGATGAGACATCACCTGATGCTTCATATCTGCTGCTAAATATCAACCGAACGCCTCCGATACGAATCACATACACTCGACAAAAAACTTAAATATTTCTGAATCACTTATTTTGATGAAAAACGTTTTCAAAGATTAATACAACAGGCAACTCGGCATATATTAAAATAGAAATCTGTAGAACAACTATTTATATTGTTCTATGTCGGTGCAGGATTACAAATAATTAATTCTGACTGAACTCCGTTGTTTGGTTGTATCGGAATATCGAGCAACCTTCAGCGGTTTAAGAAGAGCCTAGTAAATACCAGCAAAATGTCACAGCAAATGATTTGAGTTTAAAATTCTACATCTATTCTAATTTGCAAATATATTGCCATAATATTGGTCTCTTAGATACTTTGTCTTGTGCGGTTAATGACAGATAAATAGTCTACTGTAGCCCTCAATAATGAGCGAGCCTATTATAGTTACACATTTAAATTGCAATGCTTTCACACAAAATAGAAGATTTTAATCCTTGCCAGTAACAACTGAGATTTGAATCCTAACGGCTCTTCATCATAATTACAATTCATTTATTTAACAAGACGGCCGTTACTAAGTGAATCGTATATTATACAACGTAAATATGTGTAATCACGACTGTTATACGTACATAGCAATACATCACGTTCAAGACACAAATACGCGTATTATCTAAATAGCAGATACATCAAGTTCCAGATACAAATACACGTATTACTATATAGCAAATACAATATGCATGAGACACAAATACGAGTAGTACCTATAAAGCAAATACATCAGGTTGAGACACGTAATATCTATATAGCAAATATATCAAGTTATAGACACAAATACACGTATTACCTATATAGCAAATACATCAAGTTAAAGACACAAATACACGTATTACCTATATAGCAAATACATCAAGTTAAAGACACAAATACACGTATTACCTATATAGCAAATACATCAAATTAAAGACACAAATACACGTATTACCTATATAGCAAATGCATCAAGTTAAAGACACAAATACACGTATTATCTCCATAGCAAATACAACAGGTTGAGCCACAAATACACGAATTATCTACATAGCAAATACATCAGGTTCAAGATACAAATACGAGTATTAGATACATGGCAATACATCAGGTTAAGACACAAATACACGTATGACCTTATACAGCAAATACATCAAGCACAAGACGCAAGTACGAGTATTGAATACATGGAAAATACATCAGGTTCAAGATATAAATACATGTATTCAGTCCAGAAGGCTCTAATCTCGTATGTCAGACAGTCCGCACCACTCACGAACCATTCAGGATTTGTTATCTCAAGACGCACATGAATGGATGTAATATAATTGTAAACGATGAAAGAGGAAGAATTTCCAATTAATCCGCAATCAGCTGCCCATTCAAACAAACTTCCTCCCCTACCGCCATCCCTTCCTAACTACACACCCACCCCCATTGACCGAACCCCTTTCTCTGTCAATCTATGCAGAAACATTGTACACTCGATGGTAGTAATGCATTCTACTGCTATTGTGTCTTTGTGGACGCGCAGAGATTTGAAAACACAGAATTAATTGAAAATATTTAATTCAGCGAATTAACTGAAATTAGTTATTTATCAGAAGAGATTTGTTCAAGAGAAATTATTTAACGAACTGAAACTAATTTAAACTATTTAACTAACTGAAACTAATTTAAACTATTTAACTACCTGAAACTAATTTAAACTATTTAACTAACCGAAAACAATTTAAACTATTTAAATACTTGAAACTGTTTAACTAGCGGAAACTAATTGAAAGTATTTAACTAACTGAAACTATTTAACTAACTGAAACTAATTGAAACTATTTAACTAATTGAAACTAACTAATTTATTAATTTCACTTATAACATAACATTAATTGGAAGTGACAAGAAGAGAGCAGATAAAGAGTGTTATAAAATATTTTCACAAAACCTTTTAGTAGCCTATGCAAATATATCAATAAGTTGAATTTACATTTTTTAAATCCTCCAGTAAGGAAATTCATACAATTAGAGATCAACGATAGATCTTTTCGGTAATAGATATAAACAGAACATCGTGGACACCAAATGTAAACAGTGGACTAGAAAAAGTAAACACTGCATAGAATACTATTGAAATGTACTAGTTCCTCATAAAATTTCTAACAAGTTTTCTTTAGAAATGTTATTTACTTTACAACCAACTATACGTATTAATTAAAGAATAACTTAACACTTATAGTTTAACTCTTTCACCCATTATAACGATATGCATACATTATAACGAAGTTATAATATAGACCCATTACATTTACATGTAAATTTATGTATCAGATGTCACCATAAACAAACCAGTGTTAGCATTCAACAAAATATGTTTTCAATTACCGAACTGATCTATTACGTCACGTAGACTAAAATTGATGCCATTCAACGGAATAATATGCCTTAAATCCAATTGTTCACCAGAAAACTTTAAGAAATACTTTTCTAAAGTATTTATTATTTTTAAAATAATTGCTCTTAAATTCCTAAGAATTATTTACCTAACTCGCCAGATAACTAGTTTCAAACCACTTTGTGGGTTCATTTATTCTGTGGAAATGTCAGAATTTCTTGACACAACTTAATCGTGCACAGAAGACGATGCTAGAAGTCTCGAGCGTCTCAACTGTATAAACAAAACCTCCCTGCAAACAAACAGAAGAGACAGGGTGAGGGGACAAACATTCGATGGGCTCGGCTGGGAATCGAACCGCGATGGATGTAATGACTGGGTATTGGAGGAGTGAACTCAGGCGTGAAATACGGTAAATAAAGCTTGCCAGGCAGACACCGGGGCTGTCAGAAGCTATCAGGGAATGTCAGGGGTTGTCAGGAGTTGTCAGGGAATGTCAGGAGCAGTCAAGAGCTGTCAGGAGCTGTCAGGGGCTGTCAGGGAATGTCAGTAGTCATCAGGGGATGTCAAGAGCTATCAGGAGCTGTTAGGGTAGTCAGGGATTGTCAGAGGTTGTAACGGACATGGGGCTTTAATAAGCTGTAAGGGACTGCCAGGGTTTCCACTCATGATTCGTAACTACTAGGAGTAGGAACTAATGGTAACAGCGCAATGCTCAAATACGCAGTTAAGATATAGTACTTATGTAGATAATAGTACCTATGTATCAGGTATTACTTATGTATTGGATAGTATTTGTGTAGTTGTTAGTACTATGCATCAGATAGTACTTCTGTATTAGATGGTACTTATGTAGCAGATAGTACTATGCATCAGATAGTACTTCTGTATTAGATGGTACTTATGTAGCAGATAGTACTATGCATCAGATAGTACTTCTGTATTAGATGGTACTTATGTAGCAGATAGTACTATGCATCAGATAGTACTTCTGTATTAGATTGTATCAGATTGTACTCTTTAGCAGATAGTACTATGTAGCATGCAGTACTAATTTAAGTATCAGATGGTACATTCAGTTCTATAGTGAACTTTGATCAGAATACATCAGCACTGAGTCAAAGATCGACACCGCTCGAGAAATCTATAGCAAGGCGCTTAAGATGAGTTAGACGTTAGTACTTCTAAGAAATGAGTATTTATATGAAATCTGTATTTATACGGATTAGCCGGTGGAATAATCCTGTACTACAGTTCATAATGAGCAGGGTTGACGGGGGGAGGGGGGGGGGGGTCAATTCTCTCATCATCATAATCATGCTTCAAGACCCGGTGCTATATAACTACTGACTCGCTCATATATATCATATATTATATATATATATATTATATATATATAGATATATATATTATATATATATAATTATTATATATATATATATAATTGTGTACCACGTAACTGGCTTTCTACTCTCAAGTACCATAACCTAAACAGTGTACGATAAATAGCTGAACTAAGGTGAGCATACGATCAACTAATGAACAAATAGCACGACATATGGTTATGCACTTACTGCAGATGCGCATCCCACTCGCTCCGTTAAACACAATCCAAATAAAGCCGCTGACAGTCTTTGACACTCGACTGTTGCTCCTATGACAAACGACTTGACGACTAGGCTATACAAAACACGGGACTCCCTGCAGAGTTGTGACAAATTGATGGGTTTATAAACGAATTTCATTTATCGATTTCCGCAAACTGTAGAGCGACATACTGGATAAACGAGACTAGTTTAAAGTTTATATTGGTGATTTATTTACCATTATTAAGGTGTTTTATTAGTTCCACGAATGACGAATTTTAAACAGTTGTAAGCCAATAATTACTTTTTAACGATCATAGCATAATATAATAAAATATGATGTAAATAGGACATTTATGGGACTTTAACTTTTATACAATTCGGTGCTATTATGCTATACAATATCATTATGTGCAAATTGAATTGGTTGGCTTTCGGTAGATTACTGAAAATTCGGTTGATCCAGTTTCTTTTAAGACAACTGGTTACTACGCAGTTTACATCAGCTAGTTAATAAGGCTACCAAAGATATCAAATAATGGTATTTAACGATCTGAATTACATTTGATATGCTTCAGGATAATTGCATATCCAATAAATGTACTGAGCAGAAAGAACGTGGATCAACCCGCAGATGAAAATATATTTATCTTTCATTATCTTCTGAACTTTCTCTAACTATAGTTAAATTTAAACTGTACTGTAGTATATTATATAAGTTAAGGATATAATATGAAAGATCTGTAAAAATTGAACTAAAATGGTTATCATACCTTCAAATGAAATTTCACAAAATAAAATAGTAAATAAAATATTAAATCATGTTTTGGTTAGTCCACTTTTCCATGCACTATCCAATTATACTTCAGTACCATGAGTGCACTGTGCGAGCAAACATGGAAAATAAAGGCGAGCCTAGACATGCTGAGCTAAGCGAAATGTAGCTTGCTCACGTTTAGTTCATTTAAACTGAAGTAGACACCGTGATATTAATTATCTCTCGTATTTGAATACAATGCTCGGAACTAATTATGCAAAATGTGTTGATTGACTCGAGATATTGATTCTGAATCTAATTGAGTCTTTCTCACATCTATAATAATAGCAACAATTAGAGTGCTACAGTCGTCAATGACAACATCGAACACTATTGATAGAAACATTTGTTTCTACCAATAATGAAAATGTTTCTATCTATGTGATAGAAACTTTCAATGGAATACCCAGATGACAATATAGCAGTATTAAGAAATAGAAAGAGTTGAATAGGACACATTCTAAGGGGGGAAGGTCTATTAAAAGAGGTCATAGAAGGTAGAATGGAAGGAAACAGAGGCATAGGCTGGTCGAAATTAGGTATGTTAGCTGATTTAAAGATGCACGCATATGTGGACATGAAGAGGAAAGCGGAAGAAGAGAAGAGTGGAGGCGTTATATACCATGGACCTGACAGTAGGCAGTGCACTAAGAGAGAGAGAGAGAGAGAGAGAGAGAAAATATAGCAGTAATGCGCAGTCAGTCTCAGTCTATGTATGGCCACTCTGTAAGACAGCATTGTATATTTATATAGTTTGGAAGACAAAATACAAAAACATTACTAATACAACGTGATAAAACTCACAAAAAGCCATAGTAAAACATATGCAAGAAAAAAGTCGGATGTAATCGTTTGATTGCTGATATTAACAAACTTATAATAACGTTTTAGTCACAACGCTGTAGTGTGAGGAGGTCATAAATGAATGCAACATGCTTCCAGCAAACAAGACGACACAATAAAGTCAGTACACAATAAAGTCAGTACTTTATCTGAGATTTTATGCTTTGACTCGCCGACGAAGCGTTCGGTAATGAGCTACATTATTGCTTCAGCGTACAAAAACCAGTACACATATGTACGCACTACATTTATGAGTACAAATATGTGAATTTCGTCAATTCTCTATTTGTACACCGTTCATTAAAGCATCAGAAAAATGATATGCGTGTCCACTTAAATACGTTGTGTTCAGCAGATTGCGATTACTCGGTTCTACCAAATTGTAAATAAATTTCAGTAAGTAAGTCTAGTAACTTACAGTTACATTAATCTTTGTGACGGTAGCTCGAGTGTGTTGAGTCGTCTTTAAGAGAAGCCTTGTGCTTCTGAACCTTGACGTTAAACACACTACAACCTACGGTATTTAGGCCTACCTATCTCTCGCATAGGCTATTGCACTGCCTACTGGCAGGTCCATGGTATATAACGCCTTCACTCCTATCTATATTCAGCTTTCCTCTTCATTTCCACATATGAGTGGGTCTTTAAATCATCTAACATACCTAATCTTGGCATGCCCCTGCCTCTTTTTCCTTCCATTCTACCTTCTATGACCCCTATCAATATATCTTCCCCCCTTAGAATGTGTACTACCCATCTCTTCTTCCAATTTCTAAATACATTTACCTACGTTACGATTATTCTGCAAAATAATCAAATGTCCACTTACCTTGTGAGCTTTAGCAACAGCGGCAGTTTGACCGAGAGCGTGACCAGCGTGAAGGTCCGTGGCACAAGAACTGCAGATAACACTTCTACACGACTCACAGAACATGGTCGAATTGTCAGCAGCTTCGCAGGGACCTCGACACCTGGAGACTCCTGTTCGATGACTGGTCAAGACTCTAGAACACCCCTCAGACACCCCTAGCAGGGTGTGACCAGAGTGCTGTAGTTCTTCCACGCAATCATAACAGTAGAACGTCTCGCACTGTTCACACATCACATCAGCTGATCGGCCTGTATTCATCATCAGCGACCCGCCTGTGTGACAGCAGGCCTGACAGAGTATCGGTAGGTCTTTGCTCTCTCGATACCTCTCGACGATAGCCTCGAGAGAGACGTTCCTCGGCAGCCCGGAGACACCATCAGCGTCGAGCCTAGCCACCCTGGAACACCTGGGACACACCAGGGAGGGATTGGATTCCTGACTTCCTGTGGATTGGATGGAGAGGTTACCGATACTGGGCGTCCCCACGTAGCTGTTCGGTCGACTTCCGCTGTCGACCCCAGAGTCGCTCTCGCTCGTCACACTCGATTTGTCCTCCGCGTCATGCACTGACGTCACGTCACAGTGTCTCTGCCGCTGTGACGTCATCGATACGTCGTGCGCTGACGTCATGTCACAGAGTCTCTGTCTCTGTGACGTCATCGACAAGTTACGTGACGTTAGAATGATGTCACCTAACACACGCTGGCTCACATCGATTTGTCGATAAGACGACGCTGTGACGTCATTGGATGCAGTGACGTCACAGACTCGCTGCCGGTGTGACGTCACGGACACGTCACTGGAGGGACTGGAGACGTCTAGGGTGGAAGGGGTGGAGAGAGCCTGGAGGGAGAGTGCGCAGGGTAGGCAGAGAGAGTGGGAGCAGGGCAGGAGGAGGGGATGGAGGTAGAGATGTGCACAGTGCGGGCACTTCAGTTCTACTTCTATACGAGAATTGAACTCCATAGTGCTCGATTTTGTCACAGACGATAATTGCACTGTAGTTGTTGTTATCTTATTGCTATCATTGAGACGGTCACAGTAACTAGAATCTAGTACTCTAGACCTTCCATTAACTATGCGAAAGTTCTATTATACGACGTATCCATAAGAGTTCAAATAAGTGTCAT
>CAJHZI010000340.1:217500-305000 GCA_905160935.1 Enchytraeus crypticus
AGAGAGTTAGGCGCCTCTGTGTCTCGTACACTCACCGGCATTTATATAACGTACTGGCCTGTGTGAGGGCAATTTGGCATCGTATAGGCAACAGTGGGCAACAGTCGGCAACAGTGGACAACAGTGGACAATGTATGGGCAACAGTGAGCAACAGTGGACAACGTATGGGCAACAGTGGGCAGCAGTGGGCAACAGTGGGCAACAGTGGACAACGAATGGGCAACAGTGGGCAACAGTGGAGAAGTGCGAGAGAAAGAATTTACCGAGGTGTTCCAATAGATCAATCAATCAATGAGGATTTAATTATTATTTAGGATCCCGGTTTCTCGCCATGAGGCAATGTCAGGGACGTCTCTTGCAGACTCTACACAAACAGGCGCCAAAGCATCACACGATAACGACTGAGTACACAGAGACCACAAGAGAAAGCGAGATCAAAACAGTGCAAGTCCGTAATCCAAGGCAAGTGGACCATAATTCTGTGAATTAGTTGTAGGTATTTTACTGATACAGACAGCATTGGTGCACAAGTCTATAGCAAAGAAGTGGATGGATCGCTGGAGCCAGTGAATTGGTCATGGTTCTGGTAATGAGGTTGAAAACATTTATTCTCACTTTCCAAAATCATGAGCAACAGAGCTACTTGTTTACATTCTCATCGAGTGTAAACAACTTTGTTTTAATTACGAGTAATTAGTCCCTTCAGAATATCTGAGAATCTCTGAGCTATGTAACTTCAATCCATTAGACGAGGAGGAAATCTACATGAGAGAGAGAGAGGAGAGAGAGAGAGAGAGCGAGAGAGAGAGAGAGAGAGAGAGAGAGAGAGAGAGGAAAGAAAAGCTATTATGAAAGCTGTGATGATTGAACAATGCCCAGTGTTTATTTTCTGCAGACGATTAGTCATCACCAGCTGGCGCCACTGTACATTGACTGACCGTGTCCACTTCTTCTTCTTTAAACCAGCGACATCTGTTTGCTCAGAGAAGAGTGCCTTAATAGACCTGAAAAGTCTACTGCAAACTGATTGGTAATCTAACTTAACTTAATTAGACTTGTTCAGGAAGTCGCAAAGACCTGTAACACCAGTCTAGTCGTAATTTCATATCTCAATACATATAGAGACTGTAAAGGAATAAATACAAACTTTTTATTTTCTAATCGATAGCATAAAGTGACTTGAAATCATTTAAGGTGGAAAATAGCAATCCTCTTGAATGTATTATTAGAAATTAACGTTCAACTATCTAAGGTTTAGACATTTAGGCCCTATATTAAACTGTAGGCTATAAGTTGTTAGAGAAGGAAAAATTATTGTGTTAAAACAACTCATAACAACATTTACTACCCCCAGCTACAACAATTAGAGTGCTGCTGCCTTTAATCGAGACATCGAAGAACAGATGTTGGCAAGTTGTACGACATCGAATCAGTGGGTGTAGGGTTCAAATTCAGAGCTCTCTCCGTCACTGACCTACTTTGCTATAGAGCAGGCGACAGATGTCAAGCTTGTCTTTAGACCTTTAGCTTGATAAATGTTACTATTTCTTATGCTATTCATTAAATGTTGTGTTATGTCAGTGATTACGTTGTTAATGGAATGTTATTGTTAATTGTAAGGCCTGTTATTGAACTTTATGAAAGTTATTTTTTTGCAGAACTTCAACCGTTCACTATGGTAGCTTTACATGCATTTTATAATTTAACTTTAAAAGGGTTTCACGCATATGGACAAATAATACGAATACCAGTCTTATCGATGATGTTATATACAGCTGCACACAAATTAAATGCAAACTATGCACACACTGTACAGTTGTTTGCTCATTGTGTAAATTACGTATTTTATAGTGAATTTTTCGGTTCCATTATATCGGTCCGACAAATTCAACACTATAACAATTACAACTTGCCAGAGTTCAGTGTATCCCTGGTTCAATACATTAGGAGGTCAAGACAAATTCTGCTGCTCTTTGCATCTAAAAAGATACGAAGGTAAAAAAGTAAACACACATTTTAGTGCAATGAGCAACTATGTATCACTTTTAATATCATATCTTTAATCCGTTACCCAATTTTAGTTCATTCTCCGTATATCCAGTCCAATGAATGTCCGAGATTTTATTCTCACATCAGCGTGGCTAGGATTCGAACTCGCCAGGGTTGAATTCACCTCAGGGTCTGTCATTTAAACCTTCATGATGTTACCTCTACGCTATTGAGCCATTCTAATAATTATGATAAGATAATAATTATGATAAGATAATAATTATGATAAGATAATAATTATGATAAGATAATAATTATGATAAGATAATAATTATGATAAGATAATAATTATGATAAGATAATAATTATGATAAGATAATAATTATGATAAGATAATAATTATGATAATATAATAATTATGATAAGATAATAATTATGATAAGATAATAATTATGATAAGATAATAATTATGATAAGATAATAATTATGATAAGATAATAATTATGATAAGATAATAATTATGATAAGATAATAATTATGATAAGATAATAATTATGATAAGATAATAATTATGATAAGATAATAATTATGATAAGATAAGATAATAATTATGATAAGATAATAATTATGATAAGATGATGATCGCACTATTGCAAATATGTTTACTATCAACAGCTAGAGAACTTCAAAAGTGAAATCATTGATAGAGAAAAGTGCCTTTTAACACGTCGAAATATATGCTTTTAGTCGTTTGCTCTATTTTTATTTTATTCTCTGTATTGGCTTTGGTTCCATAGAGCTCAATGTTGTCATTTACGGCAGTAGCACTCAATTTGTTGTTGTTGTTGTTAGAGTTATAGCATAAAATCGGGTGCATAGCCGCATGAAAACACTGCGCCTGCCCTGTGACCGCGGGAGATAAAGCATTCCTTAGCAACCGATCAACAATCGCATAGCAACAGCAGGCGCCCTTAGCCAAGTGTCAAGTGCGTAATTGCTTTCGCCCTCAGAACAATTCTAAACATGCTATCAAAAATATATAAAGCTTCAAGCATTTCTACAGTACATTCAATCATAGTAAAATGGATATTTATTGAAGTTCTATCTCTGTGTGTGATGGCGGCGGGAATTAATGCACTTGACTGCGGGAATTAGTGCATTGGCGGCGGTATTTAGCGCACAAGGTCTACTTGCGTGTCAATTATCGAAGTTTAGCTACATCGGCCTAGGTTGGTACATGGTTGGATTACCACATTCGAAGGATGAATGTTAACAGCTTCGAATGAAAGCCTCCTCATAGTATTGGAAGGTTATTCTCAAATCTGCGTGGGCTACAATTGTTGTGCATAAAAGGCAACGATTACTAATAACCATAGAGAGGAAGGAGGAAATGGGCCTTGAAACAAGCATCTGTGCTTCCTGACCCAGTGTGCCGTTATTATTATTAAATTGACTATGGTGATATTACCGGACATTGCAGCAAAGTCGGCAAATCAGGACAAATCTGATTAGACCTATACGAACTGAGACCAAAGGGATGAGAGCATCTAATCTAGTCCGCTCCATTTATAGTAATAGAGTTTGTGCATTTTAATGATAAAATAGACAATATTAAAATTGATCCCAATTATGCGAAAAATTTTTGCATGATTTAAAATTTGTTATCTAGATAGGGTAGTTGGGTGAATAGTTTTATATGGTGTACTCCACTTAATGGACTATTCATTTATGATACTTATGTGTTGCATATTACTATAGAATTAGTATTAAGATCTTTCTACCTCTCTTTTTTCGACTTCCTCTCTTTTGCTAACCTCCTTACTCTCTCTTTATCCCTTGCACGAATTAAGAAAATGTTTTTTAAAGCTGTTTAGCTTGCTTTTTTGTAAATACAACTGTGTAATGTCATATCTAGCTTAAATATGTATATTGTGTTAGTTAAGTATATATATATATATATATATATATATATATATATATATATATATATATATATATGCATTCTTATTAGTTAATTGCGTAGGCCAAGTTTTATTAGTGTTGAATGAGTCTTAAACAAGCTGTAATTTGCTTTCTGACTCAGAAACTGTTATGTTAAATCCAAATCAAATGTGCTGTAGTGTGGAGAAATATTTCTGCACCTCTCAGAGTGCAACCACCTCCCACCCCCTGGTTGTCCCCCCTTATATGTGTAGTTGCCTTGACTACCCGTCCCCCCACCTTTTGTGTCTCCTATATCTATTTCCATTATATCTAACCAAACATCGGCTTCACACTTTGCTGGATATTATTTGATACAAATTATCTGATTAATTCACAATTTATTTAATACAGACGTTACGTGTGCTGTGTTGTTAGGCAGTACAGTGTTGCAGAAATGTTTAAGAACACATTCCAAAGTGGATTTCTCTCTATTCTTTACAGTATTGGCAGCAAACCTTTACAAATATGGGACAAGAAGGTTTGTATTGCAGTATTTCAACTTAATTAAAAATATTAAAAATGTTGTGTTTCAAATAAAAATGGCTTAAGATTATATATATATATATATATATATATATATATATATATATATATATATATATATATATACGTATATATATATTCTATATATAACCTAAATCGACGTGATTGAAGATAGACCATTTTAAGAGGCTAGTTTTAAGAGGCGACTAAACCGGAACTGAGGTAGGTCTTGGAACATCAAATCGAATTGCATGGTTACCAAGCTATATAAAATAATCAGTGTTCGGTCAACGTTTAGTCTTTGATGGTATAAATTATTTGTTGGAATTATTTAATCCATTATGAAATCAAATCGGTTAGTGACTTATAGATTGCTCATCAGTGTGACTGCAGACCGTTACTATGCATATACTTTTTATACTTTTACCAGCATAATTTATACTTATACCTGCATATACTTGAACCTGGTATAGTACTAGAGGCTGAGAGTGAGTGAGTGAGTGAGAGAGAGAGAGAGAGAGAGTGAGAGAGAACTAGAGAGAGTTTAAATATGCCAGTCTGTTAATCTATGATCAATTCTAGAGTTGTTGCTTTTTCTTTATTGCATATTCCTCTCTTTTTTACTTTATATATTTATGCTGCATATACATGCATATATACTAATGATTTTGTAAATTATGAATATTATAATATACATGTATATTATGATTGGCTTATATTATTAGTGGACCATCATAATTGCAACAAGATCTTTGATTCTAATAAAATTACGAGTATTTCTGTAACTTACTTTCTCTTTTTTTGAGTTACTTGGAGCATTACTCCACTGCAGGTTTTCTTTTATTACTGAACTATCCTGACCATATTACAAATAATCCCTGTCTTAATTCGATTTAGAAAACGCTAAAATGGGATGTAAATGAGAAATTTCTTCTCAAATATCTCTCTGTCCTACATGCACTGACAGAACCTTAGCACTGGGTCACTAACCATGTCTCTAAAGCAAATCCTGCACTGATTAGAGGACGAGTGGTTAACACTTCTGCCTGATAAACCAGTGGTCACTGGTACTAGGCCTGCTGTACCATCCCTCGCAGCACACTTGTGTACGAAACAGATGTTAAACTTACCAGTATAGCTTTTATAACAATGCATGTGAAGCATGAGAAGAGATGTTTGATTTTGTAAATACTGTTGTTGTTGTTGTAGTTCTTGCACTTAATTCTGTAAAGGTAATTTGAATGTTTGTATTGTGATCAGGTGAGGAACGGACACATAAAGAGGATCACAGACAACGACATACAGTCTCTCGTATTAGAAATAGTCGGCACAAATGTCAGGTAATCAGCTGTACTGCTTACATTGTGTCAACTGGTACTTAACTTATGAGGTGAATTGAACTCTCGTGGGTTCGAATCCCAGCCGCGCTGATCTGAGAGTAAAATCTCGGACATTCACTGGACTGGCAACACGGAAAATGGACTAAATTGCCTAATGGATATAACATGTGGTATTAAAAGTGATAGATATCAATGTAGTTGATCATTTCACTGTAATGCGTGTTATTATTATTATATTATTATTAACTGATTTGAGTTCAAAATCCAAATTCTTGAACACAGATGATATATGTAACACCTACTTATATATCAGTCTTTATGAATTTGGATTTGGAAATCTGATCAAGCTCTTGTGATCTGGTATATAGGATTTGTATTATGTGACAACATAGTTTTGTAGCTTACCTTCTGAATAAAGAGGGCTTCCTTTAACAAGACTCACCCAACTTATCATTCATGCTCTAGAATTTCTGAAGACATCGTACTTATCATCAGTTATACATTACGAGTACACTAAACCGCATTCTCAATGTCTAATAAATCACACTAAATCTCTTATACCAATAGTGCTTCTCTAATTTAATTAACAAATTATATATGTTCTGTATTCCCTATAAAAGTTGAATAATCATAAATTGTATTGATAGTAAATCATATATTTTATTTCTGTTTCAGCACAACGTTCATAACGTGTCCAGCAGATCCCAAGAAGACACTCGGCATCAAACTGCCATTCCTCGTTATGATCATCAAGAACCTCAAAAAATACTTCACTTTCGAGGTTCAGGTATGATGACCAGTTCAATTTCATTTTTCGTTTGATTTCTTTACATGCAGTCCATGAAATCAGCGTCAGTGGACTAAATGCTTATTGGTTGTTTGGATTCTTCATTTATTTATATTGTTATGTATTATATCTGAAAGTGTCATCAAAAGTAGCAACTTTTTGTAGCAGTGAAACTGGCTGAAATAAAGCAAATATCTAAGAGTGACTATAGCTGTTGTTACTCTTTCTAAAATCTTCTAACCTAAAAAATGTGTCATCTGTATGAATTTAGAATGTCTCAATAGCGTAGGAGTAACGTCATGAAACTTTAAGTGACAGATCCTGAGGTGAATTCAACTCTCGCGGGTTCGAATCCCAGCCGCGCTGATCTGAGAGTAAAATCTCAGACATTCACTGGACTGGTTACACGGAAAATGGAATAAATTGCCTAACGGTTTAAACATGTGGTAATAAAAAGTGATAGATATCAACATAGTTGATCATTTCACTATAATGCGTGTTTATTTATTTTTATTTTATGTATTGAAGATAAAATAAACAATTGCATTGATAATATAAAAAGGTCGACATATGATTTAAATGTTGATTTATGAGTTTCTTGACTAGCTAATTGATGTTTTGCATTCTTAGCTCCTTAATTGGTTAATTGATTGATTCAGTTTGATTGTTGATTGATTAATTCTTCATTGATTCATCATTTTACTGACTGATTGATTAATTATAAACAAAAGTAGTTCTTAAATTGTTTTAATTCCTTGCAATTCTGTGTGTTCTTCTTGAGTGACCGACTGACTATCGGCTTCATTAACTGACTGACCATTTGATTGATTAGCAGATTGATTGATAGACTGACAGATTGATTGTTTGATTGTTTGAGTTATTGATTGATTGATCGATCAGGTATTGGACGACAAGAATGTGCGGAGACGTTTTCGCGCCAGTAACTATCAGAGCACGACACGGGTGAAGCCGTTCATCTGCACGATGCCGATGAGACTGGATGACGGGTGGAACCAGATCCAGTTCAACCTCTCCGACTTCACTCGCAGAGCCTACGGCACCAACTACATCGAGACACTACGAGTTCAGGTGAGCAATTATATATTTACAGATTGATTAATTAATTAATTGATCAACTGATTGATTAATTGATTGATTAAGAGATTAATTGATTAATTGAATGACAAATTGATTAATTGATTAGTTGATTAATTGTTTGATTAAGTGATTCATTAATTAATCGAATGATTAATTTATTAAGTTATTAATTGATTAATTAATAGATTGATTGATTATTTATTAATCAATTAATTGATTTATTGATTAATGAATTACTCAGTTGATACTTATGTATTTCTACTCATTTTCTATGTGTTCTACCAAGTGGCAGGACCAAGGTAGGCCTCTAGGTTCATCTCACATATTCTATTTTCACTCTATATAAGACCGCGCCATCGAATAATGAGTTGATCCCTTCACAAAAAAGGAGCTTTTGCGTTAGCCAAACCTTAATGTTGCCTATAGCTTTAAACTGATGTGGCTTATGAGGCAGTAATTCTACTGGACCTCTAAAATCTCAAGCCGTGGCTCAACAGTCGCTCAAAATCAACAAGGCAATACTTTTATCATTGAAGCAATAACAAAAACAACAACGAAGCAGCAATAACAACAGCAACAACAGAAAAATAAAAGTGCTAATGTGTTCAATGAAAATGTGAAGCATTACGAACCTAAAGCCAAATATGTTAGCAAGAAAGGTTTATTAGAGAGTGCTAGAGAAAAGATTTATCAATAAAAATGTGTTTATACATGAAACAAGGACTTAATTATTTTATAATATGCAGCAAATATTGAAAGGAAAAAATTATGAATTACATCAGTAGATGTATTGCAAAATTATGCTATCAGAGTATGTAGGCCTACAAATATGTGTTAAATATTCATGTGACTTAAAGGCTAAGGCTTGTTATATTATGACTCATGAGCTTCTTCAGTCGATGCTGAACATCTAAACACAAAATAGTTCAATGGCATCAACATGGCAGAGGTGAGTGAAAGAATATTGCAAGAATTAATATATAATAATATAATAAAATAGCAATAAGAATTATTGAAGAAACATAAATAAAAATAAAATGCAAGAAAATAAATGCCTTCATCTTAGTATCCACATACTAAAGCAATGGCTCTAAAAATACAAAGATTACTAACAGCCATAAAGAGAAGAGGAAATAATTATCTAAAAGTACAAAAAACAGAAACAGCCAATAAATACATGTATGTGTCAACAGGAATTTTTATGGCAGTCTTGAAGACCTCTCATAGGCCATGACATTGCTCTAAAAACGATTGTTTTAAAATATCAATCCACTAGCATAGATAGGCTGGCTTTAATCTCGATTGTTTGTCTCTTTCAGATACACGCAAACTGTCGCATCCGCAGGGTCTATTTCTCTGATCGGCTCTACAGTGAAGACGAGTTACCGGCAGAGTTCAAGCTTTATCTCCCGGTCCAAGGCAGAAAATGAGTCACAGAGACTTATATATCCTAGACGATCATGCGAAATAAAGGTGTGACTGTGCATAGGATAATGTCATCAGGAGCGAGTCGATTTGTAGAGTTTTGTGCTGGGATTTGTACAATTGTTGATGAATCCAAAAATTACTAATTGCAATTCAGTTAAGAGTCTGTTTTATGGTGATTAAGTCAGTTTTTAATTAGTTATGTATAAATGTTTCCTGTGTTAGTTTGATTATTGTAAAATGTTTTTATTTCTTCACTTCAAATTATTTCCATTCATTCAGCAATCGAGTGCTATGTTCTATTGACTCTCCTGCTTTTCCTCTATAATTCTACAAACAAATGAGTTGTAGAGGTGAAAAAAGTAAAGGAGAGATATGTGGCGTTATTCTGCTGTGGACCTGCCGTTAGGCAGCAACCTGTACTTTATACATGTACAGTATATTATTATTAATTGCATTCAGTTTTTTATGTCCACTGCTCTATCATTGCTGATGTTAGTTATTGTTACACGTTCCTGTACAAGTATTGTTTATGATTATTCTGGTGTTTTATATTGCTTTAAGAGGAGCGCGCATTTTAATGTAACTTCAAATTAGACCCAATATTCAAAGTGTTAATAAATTTAGACCTGTATATCTCCTGCCCGATAAATTTAAACTTAGAAAGATGAGGAATAGGGTAAGTCTGCAGAATTGAGCATTCACACATCCGTTTCACGACAGTAGTGTATTTAATTAAATTTAATTATACATATTTATAATCAAGGAAGTTATCACTATAAAATTGGTGTTTTAGGAAATGACTAATTTCAGAGTAGGGCCTACAGACTTGACGAATGCTGTTTAGTATCTTGCAAATTCACGTATGTAGATGTTATCTATAGCCTATTTAACTGTTTGTTAAAATAAATTTGATTCTTTCATCTAAGAATCAAAATGAATCAACAGATGTAGGGTGAACTTATCACAAAACAACACTGCAACAATAGTCTTTAATAATTGTCTAATAATACTACATCGTCCAACAGTCGTCTACTGATGCGGTAAATAACGTTAAATTTTAATTAATAAAAAATTTCTGGTCATACAGCTTCTCTACGATATCGAATTGTTAAAGCAGAACAGTGTACTGTGAAATGTATTAAATCATCTTTCTGTTTCAAACCTTCGATTGACTATTTTGAATTTATCAATAGCCCGGTGGTTAGAGGCGTAATATAACATCATGAAATTTTAAATGATAGATCCTGACATGAATTTAACTCTCGTGGGTTCGAATTATAGCCGCGCAGATCTGAATGTAAAATATCGAACATTCACTGGACTGGTTGTTCGGAAAATTGAATAAATTGTCTAAAGATTTAAACAAGTGGTATTAAAAAGGGAAAGATATCAACATAGTTGATCATTTCACTATCAAGCTTATGTCTTTTTTAAATTTAAATTTATGTTACTGAAATATTAAAGTTTAAATCTTCAAATGAGTGAGCGGTACTCGTATAATGCCTTTGTAAATGCTCACTCACTAAGGTTATTTTTGAGGAGGGGGGGGACATTTCATATAGGAATAATAATTATAGATGATTCATATTTGTAAATGAATCATAGTTGTAGATGATTCATAGTTGTGGATGATTCAGAGTTGTGGATGATTCATAGTTGTAGATGATTCATAATTGTAAATGATTCATAGTTGTTGATGATTCATAGTTGTAAATGATTCATAGTTGTAGATGATTCATAGTTGTAGATGATTCATAGTTGTAGATGATTCATAGTTGTAGATGATTCATAGTTGTATATGATTCATAGTTGTAGATGTTTCATAGTTGTAGATGATTCACTGTTGTAGATGATTCACTGTTGTAGATGATTCATAGTTGTATATGATTCCTGGTTTAACGGACTCCATGCATTTGTCAGGATGACTTATGACCAATATTCTACTCTTAAATTGATAAATACTACTCTCAACCATGAGCAGTCGATCAGTAGATGAGTCATATTTGAGAGAAGTGATGAGCGAGTCCTTTGAGATCTCTAAATGAATTCTACCCACAGAGTTCAACTCAGCGTCCAGCACTAGAATCTCTGAGCTAAATTCACTGTCTACAAAGAAACGATTATTGGCATGATCCAGTGCCATTATATTTTTGTTAGTGTCGTCCAACTCCTTTGTATTAATAACCTCGCCCATAGAGTTCATCACAAGCAGTAAGGATGGCTTATCCAGTGACTGATAGAAGAAAGCGTAGAGTCCATCAGTTGAGAGTTTCATGATTCGAGGCACATAATAATACGTGTCGCCTGATTTATCATCAGTATTTCTATCCATTCCATTCATTCTAATATTGATACTATTCTGATCGATACTGATTCTATTGACCAGTTCACCGTCACTCATGTATTCCAGTACAATCGCCTCCGGGCTGTTAGTATTCACAACAACAAGCAGCGTGTGCTTAGCTGTCACTGATAGATGACGTGGTCGACCCTCAGTTATCTCCCAGTGACAGCCAGAGTCGTTAATGAGATCTACTCTGTGGATACGGGAGAGATCACAGTCACTGACATACAGAACTTTGTTGTGAGAGCAACCAGCGAGATCATAATATGACTTTATGTCAAGTATCTCAATTTCACGTGACGCTCTTCCACTGCGCGCGTCATACACAAGAATTAAATAAGGCATTTCTGAAAATAGAAAGATCTCATCGTTAACGATTGCTGTCCGTGAGAATTTAACATTAAATAAATGAAAACCGGTACAAGTGGCGCCAGTCACGACGGGTTCAACTGAATCTGAAACATGTTACAATGCACTCAATTCTTTAGAGTCGACTAATTCATGCGCCAAAGGATGCAGTTAAATAATATAGATGAACCTGTTTTTTAAATGTATATTAAAATATTGTTTGGTAGAGGGATCGACCTTTGCAAACAACATTTGATCATTTTATTGTTAATTTCTGAGATTAGTAACTATTATAAAATTGTGTATCTTGAACTCCAAAAATTGAAAATTGAAATTCAAAAATTGAAAGAGCACTATGACCGAATATCACAATTATTAGTACTGTAGTAATGAAATCTCCACTTTAAATGCCTCTGAAATAAAGAAGCCGTGCGTATCACTAATGTACCTAAACATTACGTAGAGTTTTATTTAACGTAAATCGAAATTAAGCTGAAATTAATATGACTTAGTTCATTAAACTTGAATTGAAATTAGGAGTGTTTTCAAGAACGATAACGATAAATATTTGTATCAACAATAATATCACTAGAAATAGTCATTAGTTTTAGAACGAAAATTATATGATATTTATCTGACTTCAAAACTCACATTTCTATTCTTCAAATCTATAACTCAGCGAGCTAAAAGACCTTTAGGGCAAACTTAATATGATTGGGCACGTTTTCTACATGTATGTTAGGCCACGAATTTATTGCACCATTACGAGATTGGAAAATGATTTTAGCCAAGATGCTAGCTGTGGGATAAAGAGCTTGCATTGCATGGGACTACTTCAGTTACGTTGACATATCTGGAAAATCACACTGTTTGATCGCAGAGGATGAAGATTCGAACCCCTGGATAGGCCTCTTTTCAATAGGCCTATCTGTAGTTAACAGCTTTTAATAGGAACGAACAATTTTTAAATGAATATTTACTGATAAAAATTCCACACTTACCCACGAGTAGTTTTTGAGTGACAGAGTCAAAGTAGAGACAGGCCGGTGAGCCGAAGGTGGGATGTGTGTGAAGCCGTTCTATATAACTGAGATCTGTGTCTAGCATGAGAACTCTGTCGTTACCTCGATCAGCTAGAAATATGCGCTTTCCCTTATCATCTATTGTCATTGAGCAAGGCTCGCTCAGCGGACCTTCACCTTCACCCTTCTCTCTACCGTAGGATTTTATGATTTGACCCTCAGTGTTGATCATACAGACTCTGTGTAGAGATGAGTCACCAGCGTGACACACAATCAGCTGATCACGTGACAGATGTAGTGTCTGTCGCGCATACAGAATACTCTCATCCAGTCTTATCTCACGCATCAGCTCTCCCTCACTCGAATACTCCACTACTCCACTCTTTCCTCCAGTGCCTCTCATTTCAACAGTTACCAGCAGCGTGTGCTCTGATGTCACTGACAGACCACGTGACTCCTCATTCTCTCTCAACATCCAGCGAGTGATGGAGTCTTTAGAGGTTGACTCGAGTAACTTACTATTTACATTTTTAGAGACGATGAACTTGGTGAGATCGACTCTGTAAATACGCTCAGGCTTCCAGTCGCTGATATACAGAACTCTGTTGTGATCACAACCAGCCAGACCCCAGGGTAACGTCATTCCAGGCACAGAGATGCGTGGCACTTCAGTGAGTCTAACTGTGTAACTCGTGTTTGAGTCATACACGCTGATGAAGAAATCATTCTCACGTATCATATATATCTTGTCTCCTACAAAATGTAAAATCTCTGGTATTTTATGAATTGTTAAATGTAGCAATAGCTACTACTATTAACAAGAAATAGAACTATGAACAATACATAAAACTATTAACAAAAAGCCATGAATTCATAGAATTATGAACAGTAAATAGAAATATGAATATGCATAGAACTATGAATACACATAGAAGTATGTACAATACATAGAAATAGGGACAATACATTGAACGACTAATAATATATATAACTATGAAGAATACATAGAACTACGAAAAATACATCGAACAATTTTACAATACATAGAACTCCGAACAATACATAGAATTATGAACAATGCATAGAACTATTAACAATACATATAAATATGAACAGTACATAGAATTATGAACAATACGTTGAATTATGGACAATACCTAGAGCTATGTATATTGCATAGAACTATAACGAATGAGTAGAATTGTGGACAATACATAAATCTAAATACATAAATAATGGAACAGCATCTAATGCTCGACGCTCTATTTCAGGCACGTCAATGAGAGATGTCACGTGAGGCAGAAGTCACGTGATCATGATCTGTAATGTGATCAATGGCTGAATGAGAAAAAACTGTGACCATGATGAGTGTGTCAACCACTGTCACTGTTGTAGATGATTCATAGTTGAAGATGATTCATAGTTGAAGATGATTCATAGTTGTAAATGATTCATAGTTGCAGATGATTCATAGTGGTAGATGATTTATAGTTGCAGATGATTCATAGTTGCAAATGATTCATAGTTGCAGATGATTCATAGTGGTAGATGATTTATAGTTGCAGATGATTCATAGTTGCAGATGATTCATAGTTGCAAATGATTCATAGTTGTAGATGATTCATAGTTGTAGATGATTCATAGTTGTAGATGATTCATAGTTGTCGATGATTCATAGTTGCAGATGATTCATAGTTGCAGACGATTCATAGTTGTAGATGATTCATAGTTGTAAATGATTCACAGTTGTAGATGATTCATAGTTGTAGATGATTCATAGTTGTCGATGATTCATAGTTGCAGATGATTCATAGTTGTAGATGATTTATAGTTGTAGATGATTCATAGTTGTAGATGATTCATAGTTGCATAGATGATTCATAGTTGTAGATGATTCATAGTAGATGATTCATAGCATAGTTGTAGATGATTCATAGTTGTATGATTCATAGTTGTAGATGATTCATAGTGGCATAGTTGTAGATGATTCATAGTTGTAGATGATTCATAGTTGTAGATGATTCATAGTTGTAGATGATGATTCATAGTTGTAGATGATTCATAGTTGTAGATGATTCATAGTTGTAGAGGATTCATAGTTGTAGATGATTCATAGTTGTAGATGATTCATAGTTGTAGATGATTCATAGTTGTAGATTCATAGTTGTAGATGATTCATAGTTGTAGATGATTCATAGTTGTAGATGATTCATAGTTGTAGCATAGTTGTAGATGATTCATAGTTGTAGATGATTCATAGTTGTAGATGATTCATAGTTGTAGATGAGATGATTCATAGTTGTAGATGATTCATAGTTGTAGATGATTCATAGTTGTAGAGGATTCATAGTTGTAGATGATTCATAGTTGTAGATGATTCATAGTTGTAGATGATTCATAGTTGTAGAGGATTCATAGTTGTAGATGATTCATAGTTGTAGATGATTCATAGTTGTAGATGATTCATAGTTGTAGAGGATTCATAGTTGTAGATGATTCATAGTTGTAGATGATTCATAGTTGTAGAGGATTCATAGTTGTAGATGATTCATAGTTGTAGATGATTCATAGTTGTAGATGATTCATAGTTGTAGATGATTCATAGTTGTAGATGATTCATAGTTGTAGATGATTCATAGTTGTAGATGATTCATAGTTGTAGATGATTCATAGCTGTAGAGGATTCTTAGTTGTAGATGATTCATAGTTCAATGGATTTCATGCATTTGTCGGGATGACTGATGACTAATAATCTAAAATTATGTAGATATTCATTCCACTCAAACACGAGCAGTTGATCTCTGGATGAGTCATAGCAGAGAGAGTCGATATCCGAGTCCTTTGAGATCTCGAAATGAATTCTACCCACAGAGTTCAACTCATAGTCCAGCACTAGAATATCACGGCTGTTCTTATGAATTGCAAACAGGCGATTATTAAGAAGATCTACTGCTACTTTACTGTCGTAGCTCACATCTATGTTCTTGTCTTTTGCATTGATTATAAGCTGACCCTCAGCGTTCATCACACACAACGTCACTGAGTCAGTATTTTCATCACGAGACAGAGCGATGAACCGGTCACGTGACGGACTTCTTATGATATGAAATAAATAATAATCATAGTTATCATAATCTTCATCGTTATCATTGGTAGCAGTTTCATTCACTATTAACCTAATAATAATATTAAGATCGATGCTGATTCTACTGACTGGTTCACCGTCACTCGTGTATTCCAGTACAATCGCCTCCGGGCTGTCAGTATTCACAACAACAAGCAGCGTGTGCTCAGCTGTCACTGATAGACCTAGTGGTTCACTCTCAGTTATCTCCCAGCGAGTGACAGAGTCGTTAGTGAGATCTACTCTATGGATACGGGAGAGATTGTAGTCACTGACATACAGAACTTTGTTGTGAGAGCAACCAGCGAGATCATAGCATGACTCCATGTCAGGTATCTCAATGTCACGTGATAATCTTCCACTCGGCGCGTCGTACACTCTGATTAATTTTGCGCTATCAGCATTTGTAAAGATCTCATCGTTAACAGTCGCTGGCATATGGCATGACATATGGTCTTCATTGATGCCAAAGATATGTACAATGTGTACTCTTCTCACGGGGGGCTCCACTGAATCTGAAATATGTTACAATATTACAACAACATCAGCTACGGGATGAGCTGCAATTTAAAGTAAAATAAATATTATTGGATTGTAAAGCTTTGAATTAAAAGACAACCATTAAAAACTGTCAGCGCTTCATAGAAGTCGACTAAACCATATAATCAATGCTCACTGTGCTTCTAAAGTCAACCAACCCATATACTAACGATTGTACGTGTTTTTAGAAGTCTACTAACGCATATACTGAAGAGTGCATAGGATGGGAAAGCGTCCTTGACTCTGTCGGTTATAGTTTTGTCTAAAAAGAGATTATTATAAACTATTTATTTTAATGCTGCTATTAATGTGACCATTTCAATGCCTGGTTGGAACAGGACAATCAGAACTCACAGAAAACAAGGTTTTAAGAGTCGCATTTGTACTAAGAAATATAATGGCTTATATATATATATAATGTGTATATATACTATATATATAAATCTACGTATGAGCCTATATGTTTATATTATTATATACATAGGGCTTATATATATATATATATATATATATATATATATATATATTCGCGAATATATATATATATATATATATATATATATATATATATATATATATATATCGCTCCTCTCTATCTTTTTCTCTCTCACCTCTAGCTCTCTCTCTAATAATACTATGACTGCAGTGACAAAGCATTTCTTGTAGCTTCACGTGTTCACTAATCACTGTTTCTCACTATTTTCCATTATTTCACGCCAATATTAGCGCGACAGTGTGGAGATATTAGTGGAACAGGATGGCGAGAATTAATCAACAACAAGAGTTGGGATGGGCAAATTGGTAGAGCATGCTCCTCTGAATCGAGAGGCTTAGGCCTACGTTCAAATCGTAAGTTAAACAGTAAACAATAAACCTTAGGGCCTTTATTATTGTAATAATTCTTATAATTTATTATCTCCACCCTACCTAAACTGGGATTCAAGGGCAGATGATGACGATGCGCAGGGGCGGATCCAGGAATTTTATAAAGGGGGGCCCGAAATTTTTTTTGAGAGTGTACATTTTTTTGCTTTCTTCGGGACATGTGACGCAACCAGACAAATTTCTGGGGGGAGCTCAAAATTTGTTCACTACTGCGTTCGGCTCATAGAGTGAGTGTATCCCCGTATCTTATCCCTCCCCCCGCTCATACCCGTCAGGAGAAAACCTAAAATCCCACATTTGTTTGGAAAAGTAGGTGAATTTGTTTACCTCTGAAGAAACTCTGCGGATCTCGACGAATTGAAAAAGTGACCTTATTTTGGTGGTGGGGGTGGGGGGCTAAAGCCCCTTCCAGCCAAGGCTGTTTGCACCACTGATACAGAGTTCATATTTTTTACTTACACCCTTTTTTCCTCTAATGCAGTGGTTATGCATTGGTTCAAGTGAAAATTGAGAGCTAGTGAAAAGGTCAACATTGTTTTGGACCTCCATCCATTATTACTGGGCTTCTAGTATATACTAGAAAAAAATCGAGCTATTGGAACTGAGTTCCCTGTCGTACCCCCCGCCCCCCCGGGCCCCCCCTAACCACTGCTATTACTAACATATTTACACATCGAAATTGCCATAGAAACAATGAAAATATACTCTGTCTTACACCCCCCCCGGGCCCCCCCTAACCACCTCCATTACTAACATATTTTCACATCGAAATTGCCATAGAAACAATGAAAATATACCCTGTCTTATCCCTCCCCCGGGCCCCCCCCCCCATAACCACCTCCATTACTAATATATTTTCACATCGAATTGCCATAGAAACAATGAAAATATAGCTTAAAAATTTTTATCGGCGGACCTAAGGGGGGGCCCGGGCCCACTGGGCCCCTCTCTGGATCCGCCACTGACGATGAGGATTAGTAATTCTAATAATAAAATAAATACAAATCTTATCCGCAAACCGCACTCTGTACTATATAAGTCATCTTACGAAGTGGGATTTATGGACAAAATACAAGGAAAACAAATTAAGATAATAAACTCTATAAATATATACACTATTTCATGTGTAAATGGATGTGTTTTAAAGAATAAAAAAGAATTAAAGTTATGATCATTCGGCAATGAGACATAGAGTCAAAGTGACATTACAATACTTTCAATATCTGCGGTTAACGGCTTTGTATTATATCCAGAAGTTATTAAAATAAATATTCAATCATGACACAACTTCCACACATACCCACGAGCATTTGTTGAGTGACAGAGTCAAAGTAGAGACAGGCAGGTGAGCTGAAGGTGGGATGTGTGTGAAGCTGTTCTACATAACTGAGATCTGTGTTTAGCATGAGAACTCTGTCGTTACCTCGATCAGCTATAAATATGCGCTTTCTCTTATCATCTATCGTCATTGAGCAAGGCTCGTTCAACTGACCTTCACCTCCACCCTTCTCTCTACCGTAAGATTTTATTATTTGACCCTCAGTGTTGATCAGACAGACTCTGTGTAGAGCTGAGTCACCAGCGTGACACACAATCAGCTGATCACGTGACAGTTGTAGTGTGTGTCGCGCATACAGAATGCTCTCATCCAGTCTTATCTCACGCATCAGTTCTCCCTCACTCGAGTACTCCACAACTCCACTCTTTCCTCCAGTGCCTCTCATCTCAACAGTTACCAGCAGCGTGTGCTCTGAAGTCACTGACAGACCACGTGACTCTTCATTCTCTCTCAACATCCAGCCAGAGATGGAGTCATCAGAGGTTGACTCGAGTAACATATCCAACCTATTTTTAGAGACGATGAACTTGGTGAGATCGACTCTGAGAATACGCTCTGGCTTACAGTCGCTGATATACAGAACTCTGTTGTGAGCACAACTAGCCAGACCCCAGGGTGATCTCATCCCAGGCATATAAATGTGAGGAACTTTATATCTATTATCTGAGTAACTCGTGTGTGAGTCGTACACTCTGATGGATGAATCATTCTCATTTATCACATATATCTTGTCTCCTACACGCGCTATTCCTCTGATGTGCTGATCCACAATGAACGTACAGTTAGGTGGTCTTACTCCATTACTGTCTGGTTCTGTGCGGGCAGCTGCAAATATATAATCATATCATATGAATTCATCGACATCATCATGATCATCGTCATCATCGTGTCATAAACATCATCATAATTATCTTCATCATCACCATCCCTTGAGTCTTTGTATAACTAGGATCGGGATACGAATAGATTTGCTATATCATTGTTATTAGAAAATTTTAAGCAATTTCTGATTCTGCACTCACCAACCGAACTTTCTGACATAGGTTTGGATCCTAAAGCTTTGCCCCTTTTAGCAACAAGTTCAGTGCAACGGTTGGTCTATTCTTCAGAAACCCGAACAAAACACGGGCAATCAATGCCAACCTTTTTCTTTAGGACATGTTCCTTCTAGCATTTTAAATCCACTAATATGAAATCAAATCTATTAAACTAAAATTCTAATTCAGCAATACTTTCAAAAACTCATAGAGAGCAACAATTAGGCCTATCCAATGAATACACAAAATTAGCAATTCAATTCGATAATTAATCAGCGATAAGTATATCATAATATATTGTACAGATAGTTTTACCGAGACGATTCACATCGGAATTTATTCAATCGTATAATTTTAAATCACAATTAAATTTTAGTGACCTCTAGAAATAGTTTAGCTGTAGGCCTATGCTAGTTTGTGCTTTACTATAACTCCAATTTACTATCAGTATCTGCGTTAGTTGAAAGTCTCTGCTGTAACAAATTTTTGACCGGGAATCCTATAAAATACTATTTACTGCATTCTAAAATTAAAATAAAAATGGAAAAAATACTCTACAACTTAATTATAATAAATTTAAAACATACAAAACGAGTAGGCCTCCGTAGGCCCAAGCCTGCAACATTGGCCTATTCATTCGTATATCGCATAAAGACTAGTTTAAAACTACATATATTAATTTAATTTAATTTAAGAAAATTAATAATAATAATAATGGCATTAAAACCGAAATTTAATAACAGAAAACGGTTAACTTCTATACAAATCTCCACCCACCTGACTGACTTGAGCTTCTGCCGACCAGAGATAGATTGGAAGTAAATTCCTCCACTAAGGGACTGATTGAAGTGGATTCCTCCACTGAGGTACTGATTGGAGTGGATTCCTTCACTGAGGGACTGATTGGAGTGGATTCCTTCACCGAGGGATTGATTGGAGTGGATTCCTTCACCGAGGGATTGATTGGAGTAGATTCCTCCACTGAGGGACTGAATGGAGTGGATTCCTCCACTGAGGGACTGATTGGAGTGGATTCCTTCACTGAGGGACTGATTGGAGTGGATTCCTCCACTGATGGACTGATTGGAGTGGATTCCTTCACTGAGGGACTGATTGGAGTGGATTCCTTCACTGAGGGACTGATTGGAGTGGATTCCTCCACTGAGGTACTGATTGGAGTGGATTCATTCACCGAGGGATTGATTGGAGTGGATTCCTTCACTGAGGTACTCATTGGAGTGGATTCCTGTACTGGAGTTGATTGCTGCACTGGAATAGATTCCTCCACTGATGGACTGCGTTTACGTTTACGTACGTTGTCTGAAGACATCTTATACAAATCTCTATTAACGCAAATTAGGCTATTTAATCAATCATTTACAAAGTGAAAGCTAAATTATTCCAGCACAGTTAATCTAAAGTGAAAGTAAACAAAGCTCTAGTCTGGGAAATATCTAATGTTTATTTCAGTCAGGCTACAACGCGGCTTCCCCTAACAGTATTTCACGTTCAAGGCTTACGTTAAATGAAAAACTAAAAAGTTTGATAATGTAGGCCTATATGCTTCCGGCACTCATTAGTGTTACAACTTCAAGTTGAAATCAACACCTCGTTAATATACTATGCAAAGCCATAATTATCCTAATATATGAAGCGATATTTGAATGTGCGATTTAGCGCACTCGTTTTAGCTACTCGTCAATTGAATGAAATTGACATGCGCAGCTATTATATTACGTCGTGCTCGGTTAGTACATTGTTGCCTGACAACATTGGAAGACTGCATGTTACCGATTTAAATAAAAATCCCCAGGGCCGAGGAAGGCTATGTAAAAATCCTCGCATGCTGCTGCTACGAACGGCCAATCAAAAGGCAAAGATTACGATTAATCATGGAGAGAAAGGAGGTATAGGCCTAATAACGAAAACTACAAAACCGAAAATGAGAAACTATATGTACCACATGCGGATGTCATGTATGTAAACATAAACGATCAAGAATAGAATAGAATAGAATAGAATAGAATAGAATAGAATAGAATAGAACAGAATAGACTAGAATACAATAAAATAGAATTGAATAGAATTGAATAGAAGGAAACAGTCACGTGACTGAGATGATCAGAGAGTCAAGTGACTGACATGATCAGAGAGTCACGTGACTGACATGATCAGAGAGTCACATGACTGAGATGATCGGAGAGTCACGTGACTGAGATGATCAGAGAGTCACATGACTGAGATGATCGGAGAGTCACGTGACTGAGATGATCAGAGAGTCAAGTGACTGACATGATCAGAGAGTCACGTGACTGAAATGATCAGAGAGTCACGTAACTGAGATGATCAGGGAGTCACGTGACTGAGATGATCAGAGAGTCACGTGACTGAGATGATCAGAGAGTCACGTGACTGAGATGAGAACCAATAGCTGTATATATATTTATGCTATTTATCAGTCACGTGATCGCCTTGTGAAATTGTCACATCTAAAGAGTTAACTGAAGAAAAAAAGGCTTGTAAATACTCTATTACTGCAGCATCTTTTGACCTAATGAAGCAAACGTTTCAGGGTTACGTCCAATTTGTTAGTTTACTATTTTGGAAATTTCTTTAGATGGTTCCAAAGTTGCTTGAAATTAAATCAGTGTAGCCTACTACGTATGCCGCCAACCGGTATATACGTATATACACATGTATATATATATATATATATATATATATATATATATATATATATATATATATATATATATATATATATTATAGTGGAATGAAAGCAGGCTTGTGTTTCCTTCACTATTATTTACTGGCTATTTTCCTATCCTATATCTCGTTGTCGTTTGACTATTTTAATCCACTCTTAATTACCTTTCCAATTCTGCAGTTAATTAATGACACTTAGACCTTGTATCTTTCTTCATTGGAATATCGATTATATGCGTCATAGGCATGTAGTCGTTCGTGGATTAAAATTCTGTCGAGTGCGCATGACCCTGCCTTTCTTCTTGTAGGATACTATATAAACGACTTCCTACTTGTTCCAGCTCTCTAAGCTCTTGGTATGCATGTTCAATGCATGCTCAGTTCTCTAGTAGTTCTTAGTAGTTTAGTTATGTCTGTAGATAGCAACTGAGTTTTACTTAGTCTTTCTATAGGGTTGTCGAAGTGTTCTGTGGACGACAGCTCCTATCTGGTTAATGTGGTCGAGTTATATTTCTAAGTATTAACTTTTAGAAGTTACATTTTATTAAGTGGACGGTAACTGCTACAAGCCATTAATGAACTAGTTTAGAGAGAGTATCGTCATGTAGGGCCTATGTGTGAATGTTGTAATATAATATGAAATGTTGTAAAAGGTCTCGAGTTCTTATAGTATAGAATAAGATTGAAGTAACCTAACAGCCCCAGCTTCCCGCCTTAGCAAGGACACCCAGCACTTAATTGTGTAACGTATAAGGAAAAACTAATTTATCTGAATATTTTCAATTACATCCGTGGATTGATTGCGAAATTATGCTATCATATAACGTAGATATGCGTACTTGTGTCTTATTAAATTTGTTAAATGTACATCCATGTATAGCAAATGGCCAAGGCTTGTTATACTATGATACATAAGCTTCTTCAGTCGACGCTGAACATCTTAACATAAATGAGTTTAATGGCATCAACAAAGCAGAGGTGAGTGAAAAATAACTGCAAGAATTTAGTAAATAATAATACACTATTATAGGCCTAATAATAATAAGAAAAAATAAAGAAAAATAAATGAAGATAAATGCAAGAAAATAAATACCTTCATCTGAGTATCCACAATTCCATATAGGCCTACTAAAGCAATGGCTATAAAAATACAACTATTTCGAAGAACCATAAAGAGAAGAAGAAATAATAATCTAAAACTACCTAAAAAGAAACTTAGAGGAACAACAAATTAATATGTGAAAACAGGAAAGTATTAATGCAGTCTTAAAGGCCTGGCTGGAGCCAGTGGCGATGTCGGTAATATACTCGACCGCGGATCAGTACGTGCTGGGTTCAAATCCTGGGCTCTCCCGTCGATGACATCGCTTCGAGTTAGGAGACTGACGTTAACATTTGCTTTACCAGCTTTGGTATAAGACATTATTCTAAAAATGATCGTTTTAAAATATTAATCCGTTAACATAGAAAGGCTGACGTTAATCTAGGTTGTTTGCCTCTTTCAGATACACGCAAACTGTCGCATCCGCAGGGTCTATTTCTCTGATCGGTTCTACAGTGAAGACGAGTTACCGGCAGAATTCAAGCTTTATCTCCCGGTTCAAGGCAGAAAATGAGTCACAGAGACTTATATATCCTAGACGATCATGCAAAATAAAGGTGTGACTTTGCATAGGATAATATCATCAGGAGCGAGGCGACTTGTAGAGCTTTGTGCTGGAATTTGTACAATTGTTGATAAATCCAAAAAATTACTAATTTCAATTCAGTTAAGAGTCTGATTTATGGTGATTAAGTCAGTTTTTAATTAGTTATGTATAAATGTTTCCTGTGTAAGTTTGATTATTGTAAAATGTTTTTATTTCTTCACTTTATTAAATTGTGTTTTCATTCAGCAAATGAGTGCTATTCTATCGACTCTCCTGCTTTTCCTCTATAATTCTGCACACAAATTAGTTGCAGAGGTGAAGAAGAAAGGAGAGGAGAGATATGTGGCGCTATTGTGCTGTGGATCTGCCGTTAGGCAGAAACCTGTACTTTATACATGTATATTATTATTCATTGCATTCAGTTTTTTTATGTCCACTGCTCTATCATTGCTGATGTTATTGTTACATGTTCTTGTGCAAGTATTGTTTATGATTATTCTGGTGTTTTATATTGCTTTAAGAGGAGCGCTCATTTTACTGCAACCGCAAGATAGACCCAATATTAAAAGTGTTACTACATTTAGAACTGTTTATCATCTGCCCGATAAATATAAACTTAGAAAGATGAGGAATAGGGGAAATCAGCAGAATTAAGCAGGCGCACATCAACTTCACGAGAGCAATTTATTAAATTAAATTAAATTAATTATTTAAATTATCAAGGAAGTTATCACTATAAAATGGTATTTTAGGAAATGACTAATTTCAGAGTATAGATTTGACGAATGCTGTTTAGTATCTTGTAAATTGACGTATGTAGATTTGATCTATATTTAACTGTTTGTTAAAAATATATTTTGATTCTTTCAAATAAGAATCAAAATGAATCAACAGATGTAGAGTGAACGTTTCGCAAAACACCACTACAAAAATACACTCTAATCATTCACTCAAATCTTCATTATCGTAATGTCTTGCAAAACTACATCGTCTAACAGTCGTCTACTAATGAGTTAAATGGCGTTAAATGGTAATTAATATAATCTTCTGAGGTCTAACATTATGCAATTTTAAATAACAGATCCTGAGTTGAATTTGACTCTCGCGGGTTCCAATCCTAGCCGCGCTGATCTGAGTGTAAAATATCGAACAGTCACTGGACTGAAAATTGAATAAATAGTTGATCATTTCAGTATCATGCGTTTTTAGTTTTTATTTCAATATTAATGTTTAAAGCTTTAAATGGAGAGCGGTACTCGTATCATGTAAATACTCACTCACTAAGGTTTCTTTTTTTTGTGGGGGGGCATTTTATATATGAATCATAATTATGGATGATTCATATTAGTAGATGATTCATAGTTGTAGATGATTCTTAATTGTAGATGATTTATAGTTGTAGATGATTCATAGTTGTAGATGATTCATAGTTGTAGATGATTCATAGTTGTAGATGATTTATAGTTGTAGATGATTCATAGTTGTAGATGATTCATAGTGTGTAGATGATTCATAGTTGTAGATGATTCATAGTTGTAGATGATTCATAGTTGTAGATGATTCATAGTTGAAGATGATTCATATATGTAGATGATTCATAGTTGTAGATGACTCATAGTTTATTGGATTCAATGGACTTGTCAGGATGATTTATGACCAATAATCTAGTCTTAAATGGAAAAATATTTCTCTCAACCAAGAGCAGTCGATCTCTGGATGAGTCAAAATAGAGAGAAGAGATGAGCGATTTCTTTGAGATCTCTAAATGAATTCTACCCACAGAGTTCAACTCAGCGTCCAGCACTAAAATCTCTGAGCTAAATTCATGGGCTACAAACACACGATTATTAGCATGATCCACTGCTACTGTAGTGGTGTTGTGTTTGTTCATCTTCTTTGTATTCATAACCTCGCCCATAGCGTTCATCACACACAGTAAGGGTGGCCTAACATGGAGATGATGTAAGTAAGCGTAGAGCCGATCAGATGAGAGTCTCATGATTTCAAACGAATCAAAATAATAATGCGTGTCGCCTGATTCATCATCTGCATTTGTATCCATCTCAGTCACTCGCATATTGATACTATTACGATCGATACAGATTCTACTGACTAGTTCACCGTCACTCGTGTATTCAAGTACAAACGACTCCGTGCTGTTAATATCAACAGTTACACCCAGCGTGCGCTCAGCTGTCACTGATAGATCTTTGGGTCGACCCTCAGATATCTCCCAGCGAGTGACAGAGTCGTTAGTGACATCTACTCTGTGGATACAGGAGAGCTCAGAGTCACTGATATACAGAACTTTGTTGTGAGAGCAACCAGAGAAACCATTACATGACGCCATGTCAGGTATCTTAATGTCACGTGACGCTCTTCCACTGCGCGCGTCGTGCACACGAATAAAACGAGACAAATTTATTAATAGAAAGATCTCTTCGTCAACGACTACTGCCCGTGTGACTTGAGGAGAATGAAAGACATGCAAACCGGTACAAGTGGCTCCACTCACGACGGGTTCCACTGAATCTGAAACATGTTACATTGTGCTCAATTCTTTAGTGTCGACCAATTCGTGTGCAAAAGGATGCAGCGAAAAAACATACGCGAACCTATATAAATTTACATTACAATTTTGTTTGGTAGTGGGATGGACCGCTGCAAACAATATTTCTGTTATTTAATTTCTTATTGCTGCGAATGAAAACTCAGAAGTGGTATGAAATTGTTTATTTTTTACTCCAAAATTAATCAAATACAAAATAAATACATCATTTCAGAACTGAAGTATAAATTAGAAATTATCGTAATTAGAGACGAGGTATTATTGCAGAACAGAATGGAAATTAGGAAATTTGAGTATTGAAATTTAAACGAAATTATGGATAACTTAAGAACTAAAATTGGACTTAAATTTGGAATTTCTACATTTTGAACATTTGAAAAGTAATTGAACTGAAATCAAATAATCTGAACTGAAATAGAATTTAGAGAAATGAACTTATAAATTTTCTTGCACTTAAATAGCACTGCTTAGTTACTATGCAGCACTTTACTGGCTACAGCAGAATCTATTAGTTCATGAGGTTGCCAGTATTGAGCACCCACTACACGGCTAACAACAACAACAACTAATCATTAAAATCCTCTGCTGTCCAAGACAACAAAGAACAGTATAATATACAAACAAAATTTAGACAAAACCAGGAACAAACCAACGTTATGCGAGATCAGATTCACATGAACGGGACGATGTGGACATTTCACTTGAGATATTTGCCTCTTATAGCGGTAGTTACTAAACTCGCTAAAGATCCTCAGATAACTTGTAACGCGGATCAGGTAAAAAACTGAATCAGAAATAGTCACGTGACGATATTTTCTATAGGCCTATCTGTAGTTGACAGCTTTTAATAGAAACGAAAGTTTTTTAAATAGTTATTTACTGATGCAAATTCCTCACATACCCACGAGCAGTTGTTGAGTGACAGAATCAAAGTAGAGACAGGCAGGTGAGCTGAAGGTGGGATGTGTGTGAAGCTGTTTTATATAATTGAGATCTGTGTCTAGCATGAGGACTCTGTCGTTACCTCGATCAGCTATAAATATGCGCTTTCTCTTATCATCTAATGCCATTGAGCAAGGCTCGTTCAGCTGACCTTCACCTCCACCCTTCTCTCTACCGTATGATTTTATGATTTGACCCTCAGTGTTGATCAGACAGACTCTGTGTAGAGCTGAGTCACCAGCGTGACACACAATCAGCTGATCACGTGACAGTTGTAGTGTTTGTCGCGCATACAGAATGCTCTCATCCAGTCCTATCTCACGCATCAGCTCTCCTTCACTCGAGTACTCCACTACTCCACTCTTTCCTCCAGTGCCTCTCATCTCAACAGTTATCAGCAGCGTGTGCTCTGATGTCACTGACAGACCACGTGACTCCTCATTCTCTCTCAACATCCAGCCAGTGATGGAGTCATCAGAGGTTGACTCCATTAACTTGTTCCGTCTATCTTCAGAGACGAGGAACTTGGTGAGGTCGACTCTGTGAATACACTCAGGCTTCCAGTCGCTGATATACAGAACTCCGTTGAGAGCACAACCAGCCAGACCCCAGGGTGATCTCATCCCAGGCACAGCGATGCTTGGCACTTCATTGAGCCTATCTGTGTAACTCGTGTGGGAGTCAAGTACGCTGATGGATGAATAATTCTCATATATAATATATATCCTGTCTTCAACACGCGCTATTCCTCTGATTTGCTGATCAACTAGGAACGTACAGTTAGGTGGTCTTATTCTGTCAGCTGCAAATATATTATCATATCAGAATAATTCATGCAGCCTAAACGTAATCATTGGATTATCTTTAGTTAAGAATACTTTTAGTCTGTCAGGATAAAATTAGCGGTTGGTCTTGGCGGACTAGTTTTAATTCTTTAAATATTATTTTAAAAAATATCAATTCAACGTCATCATCATCATCATCATCAATATCATCATCATCATCATTATCATCATCATCATCATCATCTCATCATCATTCCTTGAGTCGCTGTTTAACAAGGATTTTGATACGAATAGACTTGCTGTTCATTGTTAATTTAGTACAAAATTTGAAGCAATTTCTGACTCTGCACTCACCAACCGACTGCACTTTCTGACGTTGGTTTGGATCTTAAAGTTTTGTTTCTTTTAACAGCAAGTACAGTCCAAAGGTTGGTCTATTCTTCAGAAACCCGAACAAAACACGGGCAATCAATGCCAACCTTTTTCTTTAGGGCATGTTCCTTCTAGCATTTTAAATGCACTAATATGAAATCAAATCTATTAAACTAAAATTCTAATTCAGCAATACTTTCAAAAACTCATAGAGAGCAACAATTAGGCCTATCCAATGAATACACAAAATTAGCAATTCAATTCGATAATTAATCAGCGTTAAGTATATCATAATATATTGTACAGATAGTTTTACCGAGACGATTCACATCGGAATTTATTCAATCGTATAATTTTAAATCACAATTAAATTTTAGTGACCTCTAGAAATAGTTTAGCTGTAGGCCTATGCTAGTTTGTCCTTTCCTATAACTCCAATTTACTATCAGTATCTGCGTTAGTTGAAAGTCTCTGCTGTAACAAATTCTTTTTACCGGGAATCCTATAAAATACTATTTACTGCATTCTAAATTAATAAAAAAATAGACAAAATACAATGCAACTTAATTATAATAATGACTTAATTACAATAAATGTAAAACATATAGTACGAGTAGGCCTCCGTAGGCCTAAGACTGAAACATAGGCCTATTCATTCGTATATCGCATAAAGACTAGTTTAAAACTACAAATATTAATTTAATTTAATTTATGACTATGACAATTAATAATAATAATAATGGCACTAAAACCGAAATTTAATAACAGAAAACGGTTAACTTCTATACAAATCTCAACCCACCTGACTGACTTGAGCTTCTGCCGACTAGAGATAGATTGGAAGGAAGTAAATTCCTCCACTAAGGGACTGATTGGAGTGGATTCCTCCACTGAGGGACTGATTGGAGTGGATTCCTCCACTAAGGGACTGATTGAAGTGGATTCCTCCACTGAGGGACTGATTGGAGTGGATTCCTTCACTGAGGGACTCATTGGAGTGGATTCCTTCATCGAGGGATTGATTGGAGTGGATTCCTTCACTGAGGTACTCATTGGAGTAGATTCCTCTACTGGAGTTGATTGCTGCACTGGAATAGATTCCTCCACTGATGGACTGCGTTTACGTTTGCGTACGTTGTCTGAAGACATCTTATACAAATCTCTATTAACGCAAATTAGGCTATTTAGTCAATCATTTATGTAATTAAATAAATCTCAATAAAGTTAAATAAATTTACAGTTTAATTAAGTATAGTTAAAAGTATAAAAAAAACTAAGTTAAGTAAAGCTAAATAATCCCAACATGGTCGTTGTCAGAAGAGACCTTTTACAAGTATATATTAAATCAAATTAGGCTACTTTATTTATCTTTTAACATTTATTGCTAAGTAAAGCTACATAAAGTTAAATAAATAAATAGTTAAATACTTATAGTTAAACTTAAATAACAAAACTAAACATAAACAAAGCTAAATTATTCCAACACAGTGGTTTATTGAAGAGATCTTATGGACGTCTCAATTAAAACAAATTAGACTATTAAACTAATCTATAATAAAGTGAAAGCCAAATTATTACAATACTATCAGTCTAAAGTGAAAGTATACAAAAGCTCTAGTCTTGGTTACATTATATGGTCAGGCTTTTATCAGGTCATGACATCAGTCATGAGGATTCAACTCGGCTTCCTCCAACAATATTCTACGTTCATGAATTCCGTTAAATGAAAAGCAACAAAGTTTGTTATAAACTTCCGTCACTCATTCATTTTACAAATTCAAGTTGAAATCGTCTCATCGTTAATTTACCATGCAAACCCATAATTGAACTATTTGAGGAATCGGTATTTGGATGTGGGATTTAAAGCACTCGGTTTAGCTACATGTCAATTGATCGAAATTGACTTGCAGCTGAAATATTATGTCGGGCTCGGTACATGATATAGCATAACCGGGTCCTTAACGTCCCTCTCTTATGCTATTATGTTCTTATGACCCAGTTATTCTTTACCTTGTCGTCTTACCCTTTGTCCGGTTATGATGTTATTATACTTCGGTAATATTCCGTTATAATCCATTTATAGTTTCTTGTATAGATTGCAATTGGATTGTGCAATGCTTATTCAACCTATGTTGCAGAGCTTCCATTAAGCTATTACTTAGTAGTAGGTCTTCTTTAGGTATGCTTATATATATAGCTTTAGGTTCTTTGCTTTGTCTCTTGAGATATCAGTGAATATCTCTCTTTCACTTTCTTTCACTGGTTTGAACCGGATGCTTAATTGTATTGATATCTAGAGATTATTATTAACTTAACTTTAGGAAGTTGAGTCAGTCAGTAAGTAGTTGACTGGCAGTTGAGTAGAATTAAACTTGCCGTCGGGTAGTAGAGTTGCGCGTTAGGAGTCAACTTGAGAGGTTGACGTTAAGTCGAGTTGTCGGTTTGGTATGTTGACTTGGGTAGCCGACATGTCTCAGGTACTTGGCATGTTTTAGTATGGTATGTATGTTTGTATGTTTGAAGTTATGATAGGTAAGAATATCGTAACAGTTGTAATTGAATTATGTTTACGAGCTGTAGTTTATTTATGTGATGCGTGTAATTGTAATTGAATGTGTTATTAAATATTGTTAAGTTAGAACTCGTCTTGTTCTGTAGCGTAGATATAACATTAGAATTGCGCATTCAATTCAATACAATACCACCTCAACCAGGTCGAACCCTAATCCCTCGGGAACCTTCCAAGCCGATAAGCCTAGCAAGAAGACAAACAAGCCATAAGAAGTACATAAAGAATTACAACGTAATCTTTCCTTTATTTACATTATTATTATTGGGTGACACCATGGAGGACCTGTAACATGACACAGTATGGACAGCTTTGAATAAAAAATCATCTAGGCCTAGGAAGACTGCTTTTAAATATTCGCATGCTGCACCAATGGAACGGCCAAACAAAAGGCAAGGATTACGATTAACCATGGAGAGAAAGGACTGTATAGGCCTGATAACGAAAACTACAAAAACAGAAAAGAAGAAACAAAATCTGTATCACATGTGGATATCATGTTAATAGGCATACGATCAGAATATAATAAAATATAAAATATAATATAATAGAATAGAATAGAATAGAATAGTACAGAATAGAATAGAAGAGAATAGAAAAGAATAGAATAGAAAAAATAGAATAGAATAGAATAAAATAGAATAGAAAAGAATAAAATAGAATAGAATAGAAAAGAATAGAATATAGTAGAATAGAAGAGAATGTAATGGAATGTAATAGAATAGAATAGAATAGAAGAGAATTGAATAAAATATAATTGAATAAATGTGACAGTCACGTGGCTGAGATGATCAGACTCACGTGACTGCGATGAGAACCTGATCTCGAGCAGTCACTTGATCGGTACATGAAGGATTAACTGAAACTGCTGAATTAGAAATTTAAAAGTGAGATGTGAAATACATGCATCATCATCCTCCTCCTCTCCTCCTCTTCCTCCTCCTCCTCATCATCATCATCATTATCATCATCATCATCTTCTTCTTCTTCCCTTAAATCCCAGTTTAACCAGGTTCAGGATAGGAATAGATTTCTAAATCCATTTGTTTAAGTTTTTGTAGCAATTACTGGAGCCTAGGAGCTCCCCAACCGAATGCCATTTCTGACGTTGGGTTACTGTAGATCTAGTTTTTACAGTACATGCACGACATGTTATTCATTTTATGTACGTATATAACTATATATTGATCGATTGTTCGGTTGCAATTTGCTTAAAATTCTCTTGCGCGAGAAATTTTTTGTAGTTTCAAGTACTCACATATTACGCCTATTTTAAAATTTTTTGCACTGGCTAAAGATTAAAGAGCGTATAATTTACAAAAGAGCTTCGTTAACCTATAAGTCCATCACCATCCCTGGCCAACTGTATGTCTCACTTGATTAAAGTGATGCAGCCTGCTGTTACTCGATCTTCTAAGTTAATTACTCTTGTGAGACCTAGCTTACCTTCGCGCTCTAAGCTAACAAGAAGAAGAAGAAGAGAAGAAGAAGACGAAGAAGATGAACAACAACAACCACAAGTACAAGAAAACGAATAAGAATTACGAAACAAGAGTTATAATCAATAAGAATAGGCTAGAATCATGAAGAATAGGCCTAGCACTGCCAAGTGGGCCCAGCATATCGTCCCCAAGAAAGATATATTCACATATACACGCACACCTGCAAAGGGAGAGGCAATCACACGCTACTAAGATATTTAATTCACAGGAAACCTGCTACAAAGGTTACCACTTATACAACTATGGGAAGCAATCAACTGAACTCAAAATTAAGCCCACGTTAAGGACCAGCAAAACAAGATACATATAATTACTAAACTGATCCCTAGGTGCGATTCCATATCTCTTCCCCCCCTTTCCACTTAAATTGAGTGCAAAACGGACATCGTTTTCACGAAATTGGAAAATATAAACAAAGTCAAACGGTTACATTTACAGTCATTCTAAAACGAGGGCGACGATGAAGATGATCGAAGAGGGCGGATCTACAAACAAGACTGTGTCCCTGAACTCTAACTACCTCGTTACCAGAAAACAATAAAACAGAATGCAGTTAGCACTATTCCAGTAAACCAGCAACCTTTTTCTAATTAGACGGTGTATCCAGAATTAAGTGTCACTTCGCTCTCAGAAGAGTTCTGAAATTAAACTTTGCATCAAACCCTATGAGGAATATCTCACTACAACCAAAACGGAAACAAAGCAAATAGTAACACAAGAAATAATCCTAACTAAATTACAATTGATTGCCCGGTATATCTCTCACTCAGATTGCACACTAGTTCAGTAGATAATTATAGCTAATTAAGCAAAGCATAAAGAAAGGAGCTCATGTAAACTCTTGATCTTATTCAGTCACGTCTATAACTTGTAAACACAGATACCTCACTGTGTAGTAGCATCCCTGTTTAAAGACGATCAGAGTGTCTACCATAATACAACCCTTGCACAAAGACATATATACCTATAATACAATAAATTCGACCAAATTTTTGTAGCTCTTATAGAATATACTGCTCAAAATAGTCGACACTTAAACAGTGCCCCCCTACGCGCTGCTGCTACGTGCACACTGCTTCTCCATATAGCCCATTTATCAGTTCTTGCGCAAGATCACTTTAAGTTTTGAGCCTCCGGATCTTCATGCGCACATTACTTAGCTAGCCAACGTTCATCTAACACTGAGTATAGCAGGTGCTAGAGAATGCCAAACAATTTTACATGTGCATACACTCAATCAGGAGTGTGTACTCGAATAAGCGGAGATCACTTGGTAATTCTGGCTGATTTAACTTAGAATTTTGAATAATAACTATGCTAAGGACACAGCGAAGCCACGGCCATAGAGTTGTCTAAAGCCCATAGACATAGGTAATATGTTCTTCGTACTTCGTAGAACTACAAGTAGTTATTTCTTTATTTTTATATGAATCACTTAATCCAGCCTTAGTTACTAACTCGAACGATCCCGCCCCGTGAATGGATCAAAGGGCCACAATTATAACTTAATTTGTGCTTTACTTTTAATCAAGTAACTAACGTAAATTCAACCAGAAATTCGTATCCCCATTTCAGAATAGTCCCATGACTGAAGACTGTGAAATTATATCATACATATCATATGAGCCATTCTAACATTTTAACAGATTTTGATCCATTTGATAATTGATGTTCTTCATTGTCGATTTTCGGTTTGTAGGCTTATAGGCTATAATTTTGCCTCGTCTCCTCTCTCTTGGTCTAATATAAACTCTAAATGGAACTCACCACGATTAGTCAAAGAATTTCAGCTAATAGCATTCGTAAATTTTTCTAATCTGTCTAAACTCTACTTTACTATTCTCCATAAGGACTGAGTCTATAAATAATTTACATCTCAACATTCTGGTATTTTTCATCATTTAATAAATCTCATTCTACATCGCTTTCATGCATTTAATCGGTACTACCTATTAAACTTAAACTGCACCAGGTTTTATAATTAAACTAGCACCCCAAATCAATTACACCACGTCACGTTTTAGTTATCGAGAAACTTATTTTCTAGTAATTTAATCATTGTTATTAAACATCTATGAAATTCGTTCTTATTTTATCATACTCACCAGATATAACCTACGCATATTTAAAATACTGGTCTTCCTTCTTCGTTTTCTAGGAGCAAACTATCAAAGAAATCAATATTAATATGAAGTTCCTTAACAAATTTTACAACCGAAATCTTATTCAGTTTAATCGATTTATTGTAAGAAGAGAACACACTTTAGTGAGTAAAATATGCTGCCGACTTGTCACATAAGATATCTTTAATAATTATCTATCATGTACAAGCTCATCAGTCAATGGTCTGTTACATAGTCCTACACAATATCTGGTCAGAGTCACATCTATCTGGAGGCCAACGGTCTCAAAACTTCGATTTGCTCAAATAAAAAAATCCTAGAACCCAGGCATATACTCATGATTCATAGTCGTAGATGATTCATAGTTGTAGATGATTCATAGTTGTAGATGATTCATAGTTGCAGACGATTCATAGTTGCAGACGATTCATAGTTGTAGATGATTCATAGTTGTAGATGATTCATAGTTGTAGATGATTCATAGTTGTAGATGATTCATAGATGTAGATGATTCATAGTTTAGATGATTCATAGTTGTAGATGATTCATAGATGTAGATGATTCATAGTTGTAGATGATCCATAGCTGTAGATGATTCATAGTTGTAGATGATTCATAGTTGCAGATGATTCATAGTTGTAGATGATTCATAGCTGTAGATGATTCATAGTTGTAGATGATTCATAGTTGTAGATGATTCACAGTTGCAGATGATTCATAGTTGCAGATGATTCATAGTTGCAGATGATTCATAGTTGCAGATGATTCATAGTTGCAGATGATTCATAGTTGTAGATGATTCATAGTTGTAGATGATTCATAGTTGTAGATGATTCATAGTAGTAGATGATTCATAGTTGTAGATGATTCATAGTTGTAGATGATTCATAGTTGTAGATGATTCATAGTTGCAGATGATTCATAGTTGCAGATGATTCATAGTTGCAGATGATTCATAGTTGCAGATGATTCATAGTTGTAGATGATTCATAGTTGTAGATGATTCATAGTTGTAGATGATTCATAGTTGTAGATGATTCATAGTTGTAGATGATTCATAGTTGTAGATGATTCATAGTTGTAGTTGATTCATAGTTGTAGATGATTCATAGTTGTAGATGATTCATAGTTGTTGATAATTCATAGTTGTAGATGATTCATAGTTGTAGATGATTCATAGTTGCAGATGATTCATAGTTGTCGATAGTGGCATGTGATTTATAGTTAATGGATTCAATGAGTTTCTTCTATTAGATTCATAGTTCAATGGATTCCATGCATGAGTCAGGATGACTGATGACTAATAATCTAATATTAGACAGATCTTCATTATTCTGAACCACGAGCAGTCGATCTCTGTATGAGTCATAGTGGAGAGAGTAGATTATCGAGTTCTTCGAGATCTCTAAATGAATTCTACCCAAAGAGTTCAACTCAGCGTCCAACACTAGAATATCATGTTTAATATGACGAGCTACAAACACACGATTATTAGCACGATCCAGTGCTAGAGTGGCGATGGTGGTGTATATCTTCTTTGTCTTTATAACCTCGCCCACAGAGTTCATCACACACAATAAGGGTGGATAATGTCGAGCAATTAAGAACGCGTAGATCCGATCAGATGAGAGTTTCATGATTAGGGGCATAACCCAATAATCGTCGGTGTTCCATGATTTATCGTCTGTATTAGTAGCCATCTCACTCAATCTATTATCGATAGTACTACAATCGAAACAGATTCTACTAACTAGTTCGCCGTCACTCGTGTATTCCAGTACAATCACCTCCGGGCTGTTAGCATTCACAACAACAAGCAGCGTGTGCTCAGCTGTCACTGATAGACCTTGTGGTAGACCCTCAGTTATCTCCCAGCGAGTGACAGAGTCGTTAGTGAGATCTACTCTGTGGATACAGGAGAGATCAGGGTCACTCACGTACAGAACTTTGTTGTGAGAGCAACCAACGAGATCACTACATGACTCCATGTCAGGTATCTTAATAGCATGTGACCTTCTTCCGCTCTGCACGTCATACTCAAGAAATACACCATTATATTCTGTTAATAGGAAGAAGTCATTGTTAACGACAACTCTCCGTGAGACGAATGGAGAAAAATAGAAATGCAAACCAGTACAAATGGCTCCACTCACGACGGATTCCACTGAATCTGAAACATGTTACAATGTACTCAATTCTTTAGAGTCGACTATTTCGTGTGCCAAAGGATGCAGTGAAAAAAACATACGCGAACCTATTTTTAAAATTTACATTATATTCAAATTTTGTTTGGTAGAGGGTTTGAGCGCTGCAAACAATATTTCTATTATTTTATTTCTCATTGCTGCGAATGAAAACTCAGAACTGGTATGAAATTGCGTATTCTTTACTACAAAATTAATCAACTATAAAATAAATACATTATTTTACAACTGATGTATAAATTAGAAATTATCGTAATTAGGTATTATTGAAGCACAGAAATAGAAATTAGGTAATTTGAGAATTGAAATTTAAACGAAATTAGGGATTACTTAAGAACCAAAATTGGACTTAAATTTGGAATTTCTACATTTTGAGCGTTTGAAGAGCAATTGAACTGGAATCAAATCGTTTGAGATAAAATAGAAATGAAATAATAAATTTTCCTGAACTTAAATATCACTGCTTAATTACTATGCAGCATTTCACTGGCTACAGCAAAACCTATTAGCTGATGAGGTTGCCAGAATTGAGAACCCACTACATGACTAACAACAACAACAACTAATCATTAAAATCACCAGCCATCCATGACAACAACGAATAGTAAAAAATGGAAACAAAAGTTGAAAAAAATGAATAAACCAAAGTTATGCGTGACCAGTCTCACATGAAAAGGACGATGTGTAGCCTCACATGAAAGGGATGCTGTGCTGACTCACATAGAAGAGACGATGTGCAGATTCACATAAAAGAGACGAATTGTAGATTCACGTAAAAGGGACGATGTGTCACATGAAAAGGACGATGTGGACATTTGACTATGAGATATTTGCCTCTTATAGCGGTAGTTACTAAAACTCGCTAAAGATCCTCAGATAACTTGTAACGCGGATCAGGTAAAAACTGAATCAGAAATAGTCACGTGACGATATTTCCTGTAAGCCTATCTGTAGTTGACAGCTTTTAATAGAAACGGAAGATTTTCAAACAGTTATTTATTGATGTAAATTCCACACATACCCACGAGCAGTTGTTGAGTGGAAGAGTCAAAGTAGAGACAGGCAGGTGAGTTGAAGGTGGGATGTGTGTGAAGCTGTTCTATATAACAGAGATCTGTGTCTAGCATGAGAACTCTGTCGTTACCTCGATCAGCTATAAATATGCGCTTTCTCTTATCATCTAATGCCATTGAGCAAGGCTCGTTCAGCTGACCTTCACCTCCACCCTTCTCTCTACCGTAAGATTTTATGATTTGACCCTCAGTGTTGATCAGACAGACTCTGTGTAGAGCTGAGTCACCAGCGTGACACACAATCAGCTGATCACGTGACAGTTGTAGTGTCTGTCGCACATACAGAATACTCTCATCCAGTCTCATCTCACGCATCAGCTCTCCCTCACTCGAGTACTCCACTACTCCACTCTTTCCTCCAGTGCCTCTCATCTCAACAGTTACCAGCAGCGTGTGCTCTGATGTCACTGACAGACCACGTGACTCCTCATTCTCTCTCAACATCCAGCCAGTGATGGAATCATCAGCGATAGGGTGGAGTGACATGTAAATACTAGAATTATCCCAGCCATCTTTAACCAATTGAATTGTCTCTCTATAGAGGTGGTTCGAGCCAGTGATGGAGTCATCAGAGATTGACTCCAGGAACTTGTACTGACTATCTTCAGAGACGAGGAACTTGGTGAGGTCGACTCTGTGAATACGCTCTGGCTTCCAGTCGCTGATATACAGAACTCTGTTGTGAGCACAACCAGTCAGACCCCAGGGTGACGTCATCCCAGGCACAGAGATGTGAGGAACTTCATCGAGTCTCTTAGAGTAACTCATGTATGAGTCATACACGCTGATGGATGAATAATTTTCACGTATCATATATATCTTGTCTCCTACACGCGCTATTCCTCTGATGTGCTGATCCACAATGAACTTGCAGTTAGGTGGTCTTACTCTGTTACTGTCTGGTGCTGTAGGTGCAGCTGCAAAAATATAATCATTTCATATTAAGTCATCATCATCATAATCATCATCATCATCGTTTTTGTTGTCATCGTCATCGGTATCGTCATGATCATCATGATCATCATGATCATCATGATCATCATGATCATCATCATGATCATCATCATCATGATCATCATCATGATCATCATGATCATCATGATCATCATCATCATCATCATCATCATCATCATCATCATCATCATCATCATCATCATCATGATCATCATGATCATGATCATCATCGCCATCATCATCATCATCATCATCAACATCGTCAACATCATTATCATCACCATCATCATCATTATCATCATCATCGTCATCATCATCACGAGCGCCTCGGTCCTCCAGTATCTCACCAAATCAACTGACGGGCATGCCCAGGAACTTCTAGACGGGCAGGCGACTAATCAATCCTAGAACTTCTAGACGGGCATGCCCAGGCGACTAACCAATCCTAGAACTTCTAGACGGGCATGCCCAGGCGACTAACCGATCCTAGAACTTCAAGGTACTTTAAGCCACGCCCACATGGCTTACCAAAATAGCTGAATCACATCTACTTAATTGACAGGTCTATATACGAGGCTCAGAACTAATAGGAAACACTGTTTACTGTACTTTATGGTAATAATTAAAAAATAGAATAAATTATAATACAACTTAATTACAATGATGACTTAATTAAAACAAGGTAAAACAAACAATACAGCGAGTTCGCCTACATAAGCCTGAAACATATTCATTCATATATCACATAAAGCCTAGTTGAAGAATAGTAGCTTAGTGTTTGTAAAACGAAAAATTACAATTTCATGAAATTTAACAGAATTAAACAAAATAATGGCACTAAAATCGAAATTTATTAACAAAAAATGGTTATACTTCTAAATCTCAACCCACCTGACTGATTTAAGCTTCTGCCGCTCAGAGTTAGATTGGAAGTAGATTCCTTCACTGAGGTACTGATTGGAGTAGATTCCTGTACTGAAGGACTGATTGGAGTGGATTCCTTCACTGAGGGACTGATTGGAGTAGATTCCTGTACTGAAGGACTGATTGGAGTGGATTCCTTCACTGAGGGACTGATTGGAGTGGATTCCTCCACTGAGGAACTGATTGGAGTGGTTTCCTCCACTGAGGAACAAATTGGAGTGGATTCCTTCACTGAGGGACTGATTGGCGTAGATTCCTCCACTGAGGGACTGATTGGAGTGACTTCCTTCACTGAAGGACTGATTGGAGTGGATTCCTCCACTGAGTGACTGATTGGAGTGGATTCCTCCACTGAGGGACTGATTGGAGTGGATTCCTCCACTGAGGGACTGCGCTTACGTTTGCGCACGTTGTCTGAAGGCATCTTATAAAAATCTCTATTTACACAAATTTGACTATTTAATCAATCTTTTATAAAGTGAAAGCTAAATTATTCCGGCACAATCAATCTAAAGTGAAAGTAAACAAAGCTGTAGTCTGGGAAATATCGTATGGCTATTATAGTCAGGCTACAACGCGGCTTCTCCCAACAGTATTTCACGTTCAAGACTTCCGTTAAATTAAAAACGAAAAAGTTTATTAATGTATATGCTTCCGGCAATCATTAGTGTTACAAATTCATTGAAATCATCTCCTCGTTAATATAGTATGCCAGCCCATAATTATAGTAATTCATGAATCTGTATTTGGATGAGGCGTTTAGCGCACTCGGTTTAGCTGTACGTCAATTGAATGAAATTGACATGGGCAGCTAAATATTATGTCGGGTTAGTACATTGTTGCGTATCAACATTGGAAGACTCAATTTTTACAGCACTCAGTTAGGCTGCGCGTCAGTTGAACGAAGTAAAGCCACGCTGCACGCGGTTAGTAAATTGTGGGCGACCACTTTGGAAGACCGCGTGTAGACAGCTTTGAAAGTAAAACAATCCTCAGGGTGCTGGAGGTTATTCTTAAATCCGCGCCGGCTGCTATTGGAGCGTCAACAAAAGGCAACGATTACTAATAACCATGGAAAGGAATGGAGGAAATAATGAAAACTACAAAAACAGAAACTTAAGAAAGGAAACATTGTAAACACATGCGGTATGTCATGTGTGTAACTATACGGAATAAAAAATAAAAATAAAAATAAATTTGTTTAACAATTTTTAGTAATTGATTTGTGAAATCTTTGCTAGACTGCTTGTTAATTTACACGAGAAATTGAGAAGTCCAATTTCTCTCTGTCATTTGTCATCACGTATTATTAATAATTTATTGTGTGGAAGAATTGTTATAAAATAAATTAATGTCAGAACTTCTTCAGAAAGATGAATGCTTTGTAGGAATTTGTAAACAAACAGTTGGAATTCCCCGGTCAAAATCTCAAACATTTTCTTTTATTTAGTAATAATATTTGTATAAGCTTAATGTTAAACCCAGAATAATTCTGAAATGCGCATAATTTACCTGCGTGATTGATATTTATTTAAAGAATTTAAAGTGTTAATTTATAATAAAAGCGGTTAACGGCTTTGTGATATAGTTGATTTTGTCAACACTTGGTATTTTAATTAAGTTTAATTAAGCTACCTAGCTCCCTAAACTACTATTTTGAGTAGCGTACCTTATTTTTATTTTAGATTATGAAATATTTTAGATTATGAAATGGTCATCCAATGAACCATCTATCTCTTTACATGGTATTGAATTCATAGTGCTCGATGTTGTCTTTGATAATGATAATACTATATAAGGCCCTTGTACAATATAATATTAAATTTAAATCAAACAACAAAATAGTTCTCAAAGTATAAGAAACTCATAGTGAAGTTTGTTTACTTGCAAAATAGAAGAATTAGAGTGTTATTGTAATACAAAACAACATCCAACCTTATGAATGCCTCAATAGCGTAGTGGTTAGAGATGTAGATAACGTCATGAAGTTGAATCCCAGCCACGCTGATATGAGAGCAAAATCTCGGACATTCACTGGATTAGCTGCACGGAGAATGGACTAAATTGCCTAACGATATAAACATGTGGTATTACATGATAGATATCAACATAATTGATCATTTCACTGTAATGGTTGTTTCTATTATTTTTGTATTAAAGCACTCTAATCTTATATATATATATATATATATATATATATATATATATATATATATATATATATATTTACTTTTTACAAAGGTAATATAAAATTAACTTCTACTAATTTAATTAAGTAATATTTATTAGTTTTTAAAGTGTTTTTGATTCTTTGAATTTAAGAGACTTTGAAATAACATTATCTAATAAGTATTTACGCTTTTACGGCCATATAAAAAGGTACGTTAATGTCTTCTTTCGAACCCCTTGCTTATCAGACAACCGTGCTACCAATTTGGCCATCATACAGTTAATATACATGTACACGTACAGTTAGCATGATTCAACTCTCGCTCTGTCTATCAAAGTTATTTAATTTTGTAATTTATTTAATTTTAATTTTATTTTTTAATGCAGGATGGAGCTGAAACTTAAACTGTCTGATCTGAAGCGATTTGAAGTCCTGTTGATGGGGTTATCTGGAGAGAAGTAATATAATATACTGGACACTAAAGTATTAAACTCCTGGACATATAGAAGATTGATTAAAAGAACAAAAAATTAACTACATGTAATTGCCTATTTAGTTAACTTTTGGTGCGAGTTAACATTGCTAGATATAATCATGGGAGATCATCACTACTACTACTAATAGTATGTTATGATGTTTATCATTGACTGGAGCAAATGGTGATGTTCGTATGATAGTCTACCGCGGATCAGTATGTGTGGGGTTCAAATCCTGGGCTCGCCCGTCACTGACATCGATTTCGAGTGAGGAAATTGAAGTTAACATTAACTTCTTTTTATTGCCTAACTATATTTTTAACCTTGACTGAGACTTTTTAACTTCTCAAAAACAAATATTTGCAATGAAATGTTATTGGCTCATAGAGTTTTTGTAGCATGAATTGTCAGCATCAAAATCTATTGTTGTCAGTGTAAATTAATTGAGCCTGTCATTAACTGCATTGTCTCTCCTATTAGTAATTACAAACTTGTAATTACTAATTACAAACTTGTAATTACTAATTACAAGTTTGTAATTACTAATTACTTGATTAGTAAGTTATTTATATTAAACTGTTCTATGCAGTAGAGTATGTTTCTGTTTTGCATTAAAAATTTATTAACAACATTTTACTAATTGGTTAACAAGAAATATTTCAGTAAATAAATGCCATATCAGTAAAATGTAAAACTACATTGATGAGGAGGCCTGGATGTTTTCTATACAAGCTTAATTATGTTTGAGCTAACAGATTGACTAAATTATTAACACTGATGAATAGTGATGCAATGGACTTGCCACTAGGCTGAACACTGAGAGAGAGGAAGTGAGAGAGAAAGAGAGAGAGAGAGAGAGAGAGAGGGAGAGAGAGAATTAATGGAATCTTCTGTTATATTTACAGATTAAATCAATATGGAGACCAGTGACAATCTATCACACATTACTTTCTATCAAGTCTTCGCTGCAGCTCTTTCTATATCTCTTCCCGTCTTCTCTGGATTCTTCAATTCTGTCAACGTCGACAAAGGTCTTCATCACTACGCAGAGATACCATGGTGGGGAAGAAAAGACCTCCTGCCTGCAGTGCTACCAATGCCTGCAAACACTGCAGTTAACCTCGGATATCTCCTGGTAGGAAGCCACTGGATCAGCCAGGCCTCTAAGTTACACTCTAACCAGTCTGATGTCTATTACGTGTACGTGTTTGCCTACATGGCAATTATCTACGGGTTTATTCAAACTTGGAGAATTTTAACTCAGTCTCATTATGCGGGTGTTTTAGATCAATGGTATACTTTGCCAATATTTGCCTGGGCCTTCATTTGGAGTCTTCACAAACTAACGCCATTGAGTTACAGTGTGACATTCACAATAGAGCTTCTATCTGTCATGTCCTATTGTTTATCTCTTCGATTCAAGCATGGATTTGACATTGCTCTTGCCGGTCATATAGTGTCTGTGATTTCTGTTGCTGGTGTATTGCTTTATATGGGATTGGTCAATTCTGAAGGAACTACAGCATTTGTGCAAGCTATTCTTTGTTGTTCTGGCTTTGTTATCTTGAAGTTACTGGACCATAAGCTTGCACTATGGATGTCCCTGCCTTTCTCGTACTTTAGCGGTCATTTCTGGTCAAAGATTGCCGATTTTTTGCAGATTCATTATGTTTGCGTATTTTTTACTAATTGCAGCTTTTCTTACGATGTTTGAACTGCTTTAACTTATGTAATAAAAAATAAAAAGAATAATAATAATAATAATATGAGTGAATATTAATTTGCGGTGTTTAATTGTCATATAGCAAGTACGATGCCATTTATCAGGGCGTTAAATTCAATAGAAAATTCTTACAGTATTTACTACTTTTAGCGTATGATATATCTCTGTCTATGATATATCTCTGTCTATGATATATCTATGTGAATGGAAATCGATGTAAAAACATTTAATTTAATTGACTGTTTTCTTGAACATCCTGTGCAGATAACAAAGCGTCAGAGCATAAATTGATATTTGCTGTTATATTGAGATAAATTCATTGTAAGAACGGAAGTTATGGAACTGTCTAACCGGTCTCACTTCAAGATTTCTTTGCATAATATGACAAAGCTGATGCTTTTTACACAGAGATTCTAGAACCTGGTCAGCTATTTCTTCATCTTATCAGTACCTGATCCGTTCAATTTAACCAAACAATTTTTAGCAGTTTGATTGCTGTGATTTAAAACAACATGTGAAATTAATTAAAAGTGCTTTTTTAAAATGATATATCCATAAAACATGTTTATATGTTTTATGGCCTAATAGCAATGCACTAATGAATTAGGTGGCTGTATCACTTTGTATGTTATATTTTGATATAATAGTCTCCTGTTGATATAGTTAGACTCTAGCAGGTATTTACGATTAAAAAACCCACTTTATCATAAAATGATGTTTTACGGACTTTCATTAGCTCACACTGATTGACAGACATCTTTTATTCTGTTATCATCATCATCAGTTCCTTGCGTTCTGAAGAGAACATAGGGCGGCAACATTCCTCCTTTCTTTTCTGTCTTTAGCAACCCTCACAGCATCTTCTCATGAAATGTTAAAAGTTTTCAAATCTTTGTTGATCGTGTTGAACCAAAGTACTTTTAGATCTTCCTAGAAGTGCTTGGTTCAACACAATCAACAAGATTTGAAATTCTGTTAGATATTATCTATTATCAACGTCTATTATCTATTAGATAACGTCTTTTAATGTTTCATCAAGAATCATTAGATATTTTGTAGATTGATTTGTGCTTCGAAAGTTAATGTGTAAAAAACCTTTGTTTATTGCTGATAACGACAGTCTAAATTGGTTTATTGTTTTATAATATGTTAAAAGGTAGGAACGATACTACTGAACATTCAATTTCAGCGATATAAAATTAACTGTACTCCATATAATCTAGATATCGTAAAAAGGTTTAACGTCCGTTCCCTCGTACAAAGATAACGTCCCCACATTAAAATATCACCACAAATTAAATTGATTCACTCAAGCGATATGTAGAATTTGTTGTATTCTACTTTGAAATTTAAATTTTTAGATTGTAACATTAGAATTGATGATATTTTCAAATAAGTGTTGCAAGATGTTAACGATGCCAAGTCCAGTGATCACAGAAGCTGTAGGATAAGATAATTGAATACTTTAGTTTAATTTAATTTGAGTGTTCAACAGTTCAGAGTCATTCCTTGAACGCTAGTAAAGAAAATTAAACTGTAGCTTCAGCTTGATTTCTTCCAGGTCAGCCCATGATTTGAACCTCACACAAACTGATCCACTGTTAAGCACCTACCCTATTATACTACAACCAATCATGCTAATCACTGTACGTGACAATTATTTACTTCTACAAATCCTCTTTTATTTATTCTCATTTACTATTTCTTTATAGTACTATTATGATTACTAGCTATAAAATAATGCAATAAAATTGTCTGCTATTTTATCACTTTTTATATGTAGAACTTTGACGCTTCTTTGGCATTCTGAGATAGTTGAGATAGTTCTCGACCTATTAATTAGTAATAGGGTAGCATTTCTGTGAGACTCACCCTGTAGTGGTTTAGCACTTCTTTGAGCTTCACCCTGTAGTAATAGTGTAGCACTTCTTTCAGGCGCACCCTGTACTAATAGTGTTACACTTCTTTCAGGCGCAACCTGTAGTAAAAGTGTAGCACTTCTTTGAGCTTCACGCTATACTAATAGTGTAGCACTTTTTTGAGGCGCACCCTGTACTAATAGTGTAACACTTCTTTGAGCTTCACCCTGTACTGGTAAAGTTAATGTTAACGTCAGTTTCCTCACTCGAAAGCGATGTCAGTGACGGGCGAGCCCAGGATTTGGACCTTGCACATACTGATCCGCGGTCGAATATCTTACCGACATCGCCACTGGCTCCAGCCTACTAATAATGTAGCACTTCTTTGAGGCGCACCCTGTACTAATAGCGTAGCACTTCGTTGAGACACCCTCTGTACTAATAGTGCAGCACGTTTTTGAGGCGCACCCTGTACTAATTTGTACTCTCACATTCCCGTCGTTCTGAAACAATGACTTCCAGTAGCTTTTGATTGACAGGCGACTTAATTTACTTAATAATAGAAATCTCTCGAAGATCTTTGTACGGAACTCTTGGACGTCGTCTCGATGAATGTCGCTTTTTCTGTCTACTTTTCTCTCAGAATGTAAGAGCTGCATTTAACGTCAATTTCTGAGGCAGACATATGACCACAGCTGAATGCACACTTATTATAATAGACTAATAACAACAATTAGAGTGCTACAGTCATCAATGACAACATCGATCACTATTCAGACAAAATCAAGCCGGTGAGCAAGAGAAGGTCCAAAAACGGTGCAAACTATAATCCAGAAAATCAGTCCAAAGTAAAGAGAATTAAAGAAAATGAGGTTTAGGCGCTGGTCGCAACTCATGGATACTGGATGGAAAAGAGAGATGAAAAAGATAGGTCTTCAACGGCCTGAAGCCGCTCATAAGAAAGCAAAGGCCGATGTGATTCATTAGCCTCCTAATATCTACCCAGTAATATCATAGATCTCTGTCCTCAACGGACACCGATATTTTCTTCATATCTCTTTCTTTACTGATTATAAAACACCGGTTTTTATTTCCTCTTGAATAGTTTTATCACTTCAGCCATAATCTTGTACCGCAATTCAGTAACTTAATCTTTGTGACGGTAGCTCAAGTGTGTCGAGTCGTCTTGAAAAGAAGCTTTGTGCTTCTGAACCTTATAAAGGCAACACGAGTGGGGCCTAATGGGATTGCAATGAAAAGTTCTGAATTCTGCCAACCGAAAAATACAGTAATTTTGCGTTACGTTAATCTTTGTGACGGTAGCTCGAGTGTGTCGAGTCATTTTGAAGAGAAGCCTAGTGCTTCTGAACCTTTACGTTGAACACACTACAACTTACTAAACCTACCTACGTAGATTGCTAAAAGTTAGAAATGGCAGACTGTCAGAGCAATATGACGTGGCCACTGACAGTGGAGTGAAGAAATTTGACTATAAGAGCTGTCGAGCAGTATAACGGGTTCAATCTAGAAGCTGTCAATACCTGCGCTCAATGTTGTTATGAAAATCAAATTTTGCCCGGAGTACCTAATCGAGCGTAAAATCGATAGAACGGCTGTGGATTGGGTTAATCCTGCCGTCTCACCCGTATATCCGGAGATCATTGCGAGAGGATTGAAGAGAGTCCTTAACCATAACACAGTCCTTGAGTTCTTCACGTCCTAATCCTTAACCACAGTAGAATCCATGAGTTCTTCACGTTCTAATCCTTAACCACAGTAGAATCCATGAGTTCTTCACGTCCTTATCCTCATCCACAGTAGAATCCATGATTTCTTCACGTCCTTATCCTCATCCCAAGTACAGTCCACAATGTAGACTCGTTTATGTCAGTTTTGTAGAGATTAGAGTAAAAACAGACTAATCGAATGAAAGTTGTTCTATTTGCTTGTCATCGAAATTGATAGAATTCGTCCAATTTCAAATATTCTGATATTTTGACGGCGGAGCAAAATGTGTAGGTTGAAATCCTGGGTTAGTCCGTCACTGATATCGATTTCGAAAGATGAAACTGACGTTAACATTGGCTTTGCAGGTTATTAAATTCTGTGATAAATTTCCAATTATCTCAATGTAATTGTAAAGTGTACAAGCTAGGAGTCCCTTGATTATTGGCTTATCTTATCAAACAAGCCGGGCTTCTGTTTAATAAAGCACAACCTACGTACGTGTACAAATATTTTGGCTGAGCCAGTGACGACTTCGGTAAGGTACTCGACCGCGAATGTGCGGGGTTCAAATCCTGGGCTCGCCCGTCACTGACATCGCTTTCGAGTGAGGAAACTGACGTTAACATTAGCTTTACCAGCTTTACAAAATCAACTTTGCTGTTCCTATTGCTCATTTGTTTGTCTCACTCAGGACACCAGACTTAAAGGAAGTCCTGGTAACATCTCAAACCCCTCACTCTGGGGATTTAGGCCTCGGGTCGATATTGATTGATCAATTCTTTTTATAGACTGAACTGATGTGGCTGGATGGAGATCCAGTTGGGTGGAGTGGCGGTGGGATTGGACTGAGATAATATGGGTGGAGGGATTGATCGATTGGAATCCTCTGGACTTAGCATCAGCATCAGATCCTGTCATAGACTGATCAACATATCTCTCTCTCTCTCTCTCTCACTCTCTGTTTCTCTCTCGATGTCTCTCTCTCTCTCTCTCTGTTTCTCTCTCGATGTCTCTCTCTCTCTGTATGTCTCTCTCTCTTTGTCTCTCTCGCTCTCTCTCTTTTTGTCTATCTATCTCTCTCCTCTCTTTCACTGTCTGTCTCTGTCTCTCTCCTCTCTGTCTGTCTGTCTGTCTGTCTCTCTCTCTCTCTCTGTCTCTGTCTCTGTCTCTCTCTCCCGATGTCTCTATCAGACAGCTAATCAATGGAATGACCTCAGATTTCTGGACCCACTTAGTTCATCGTTCTGCTACGTCGAGTCAGCTGTTGTTAGATTATCCTCATCCCATCATTTTTCACTAACGTCGGGTCCTCTGCGCAAATTTCTGCTCTTTTGAATTAGAACTTTTGACTCCTTTTGCAGTATTATGAGTTGGACATTTTAGATCACATGCAGTTATCGAAAGATCTATCTTCAAGTGTTTCAACTAATAGTCGAGTGGTATATATAACCAAGTTACTTGTAAAGCTAATGCGAAAGCTAACGTTAACATCAGTTTTCTCTCTCGAAATTGATGTCAGTGACGGGCGAGCCCAGGATTTGAACTCCGCACATACTGATCAGCGATCGAATATCTTACCGACATAGCCACTGACTCCAGCCAGTGTAAGACAATGCTTCTCTCAATGTGCTGCCTATTGGCAGGTCCATAGCATATAACTCCTCCATATATAATTCTGCTTTTTTCTTTCATCTAGAATCGTAAATGATTGAAGGGATGAAAGGTTTGCAGTTGAAACCATTCAGTTCATGTAGATTGTTAGAGATATTCTCAAGAGAGCAGATCACAGGTTAGCAATGGATCATCCCTGTGCTCACTAGACCATTTATACTCCTCTTTGCATGGATATCATAAACAGTGGACCGTTTATTAGGCTCATCTCTCTCTGCATGGATATCATAAACACGGGACCATTTTGACTCATCATTTATTGCATAGATATCATAAATATTGGACCATTTAGGCTCATCTCTCATTTCATGGATACCATAAACACCAGACTACTTAGGGTCGATCATCGTTTAGGGCGCTCTGCACAGAAAGCATAAACATTGGACCATCGAGGCTCATCTTTTAGCTCTCACTGCATGGAAATCATAAACGCTAGATGGAGGTTCACTTCTACTCTCATTGTACTGAAGGTCATAATGTATCTACAACTTTAGGAATATTCAACTCTTACGTCTCTAATACGTTCATATAATTACCTTCTATACCCCTTTCTTCGCTATCAAACTCGTCATGATCTCTTGAGGCAAATCAGTCAATCAATCAATCAATCGAAAAATCCATCAATCAATGTGAATGTTATCTAATTTCTTCGCATTGAGGACATCACCGACACACACATGTGCGCAGTAAATCTACCCGAAATCATAATCTCTGATATTCCATTATGGCTGATTATAATACCTCGGTGTATAATAACTCCAAGGTGTCTGTGAAGTACCATAGGGAACTGTTTTTAACATTCCCTCGTGTCATTATTAGTATTTGTACAATCACCCTTGCGTAACCCACACAGGGAAATTTTTGGAATCAGTAGCATTGGATCATAAAATAAGCACTCAATGTCCGCCCATTAACCGAGTAAAACACTTCACCTAGTTGTCTGATACACTCATTTAGAGGCTAAATTATATTTACTATAAAAATAAAATCAACAGTTTGGTAGTCTCCAACGAACCATAGATATAAAGTTTCATTGAAGCTAGAATTCTATCTACCTATGAGTAAATTCTATTACCCTATCAGTAAACTCTTTCAAACTATCAATAAATTGCACCAACTTAACAGTAAATCCTTTCAACCAATCAGTAAATCCTATAAATCCGCAATAGTTTCTAAATAATTTTTTATAGGTTCTTGATCAAGCTCCCTCCACCATTCCTTCACTCCCATGACATGACACCAACAAAAACTTACTGCAATGAAAAGCTTTACTTTTTAGTTATATATTTCCTATTATATTCTATAAGAATAATGATTAGGTAGGTTGCAGTGTGTTTAACATCGCGATCAGAAATACACGGCTTCTCTTCAAGACGACTTGACACACTCGAGCTACTGCAACAAAAATTAAGTTATCGCTAAGTTAACAAAGTTTAAACTTATCTGCACAATATGTAAACTTAAAGTAAACAGCATAACATTTATATCCGGGCGACTCGGGTACAAATGAACTTTGTACCAGATTAAAAAAGGTATTTTGTGTCGCAGAGGTCGTGAACCCTGCGCGTGCTAGATTTGAAATGAAGCTGATTTCTATGATCGTCTCCGTCATTCTCTTTTTCTATCCTAATTAGATGCTCCATCACTTCTAGTTCAGTTCATCCTGGAAATGGAGTGCGTGTGATAATTCATTCGCATAATAGACACTGTCGAATAGTGTATAATAATGTATGATAGTGAACAATAGCCCTTTCGAATAGTGTATGCAGAACAATAGTCCTTTCGAATAGTGTATGTAAAACAATAGACACTGACGAATAGTGTATGCAGCACAATAGACACTGTGAAATAGTGTATGGAGAAATAATATTAACATAATAACAACAAAAAGATTGCTATAGTCATCAATGACAACATCGAGTACTATTGAGTCAAAATCAAGCCGGCGAGCAAAATGAATAGTCCAAAAGCGGGAAAAATTCCAAAATCTAGAAAATCAGTCCAAAGTAGAAAGTCAGGACAACAGACTGTATGCATAAATCAATCAGTTAATGTATCAATCAATAAATCAAACACGAGAACAATCAATATATCAATAAATAGATAAATCAATCAATCACGAGGTGGTATTGATTGATATATTAGAGCGCTTGAGATCGATTCACAGCCCAGCTTCGTAGGTATTAGGTAATGCAAGATACAGGCAATATTAACTGTATGTATGATGTCTGATATAAAAGAGATAACAAATTAGCAACAACAAGGAAGACAATCGCAAGCAAAGAGATGCAGATAGATAGACTGATTGACGAATATAAAAATACAGAGAGAGAGAGAGAGTGAGAGAGAGAGAGATAGAGAGAGAGAGTGAGAAAGAGCGAGTGGGTGAGAGAGAGAGAGAGAGAGGAGAGAGAGAGTGAAAGAGAGAGAAAGAGATAGATTGAAAGAGAGAGATTGAGAGAAGAGAGACAGAAAGAGTGAGAGAGAGAGATTGACAGAGAAGGAGAAAAGAGAAACAGAAAGAGTGAGAGATAGAACGAGAGAGCAAGAGAGAGAAGTAAAAGAGAGATAAAGAGAGAGAGAGGGAGAATTGAGAGAGTGAGAAGGGGTTTATAAAAAACCAGAAAGAACATTTATCAATGTGCAAAATGAAGCCTATCTGTGGAATGGTAGATGAAGATTGCAGCGCTGTATACGACAGATTGATGTTCTCGATATGTTGTCATATTGTGCTCATGTCGTAGTCACGAGACTCTGAAAAACTCTCATCAATTCTTGACTACCATTTGTACAAGAGACGAGGATGATTTCTATCAATGGGTCTGTTCTATAGAGATCAGATAATTATATACTCCTCACCTTTATAAATCAATCAATTAATTAATTAGTCACTCATTCACTAACTCGATCATTCACTCATTCACTCACTCATTCACTCGATCACTCAATCAATCAAATCAATTAATTAATTAGTTAATCAATCAATTAATGAATCAAAAAATTAATCATTTAATCAATCAATTAATCAATCAGTTAATCAATCCGTTATTATTTAATACGACAATGATAATCCATGCGATGAACGGTTTGATAGCTATCCAAGAATTAAGAAAATCTTACAACACCCTGGGGTTACTCTTGGTTGACTGATCTGGAATACGAACCCTGGTCTTCTGATTCCCAAGCTGGAAGTTTACCAATGAGCTAAACCACCGCATCCCCATGGCACAGATTCTACAGAATGAAATATAAAGGATATCTCTCTTAGTACACTGCCTACTGGCCGGTCCATGGCATATAACGCCTCCACTCATCTCTATCCTCTGTTTTCCTCTTCATTTCCATAAATGAGTGGATCTTTAAAACATCTCTAACATTCTTTTGATATACCATTATTCGTGGGAGATTTTGCTTTTGATCAGGTGGGCCCCTATGCCTGCCTCAGCTTCGACTATCATTTACTGGGCAGGAGCGTCATTCGCTGAGAAAACAATCCTGTTTATCCAAATATAGAGGATAGGGTTTATTATTTTGAGCAGTCTTTGATCTCAAATAACGTATATACCTGGTTGCTTGATGATTAAAAGCTAAAAAGCTAATGTTAACGTCAGTTTCCTCACTTGAAAGCGATGTCAGTGACGGACGAGCCCAGGATTTGAACCTCGCACATGCTGATTCGCGGTCGAATATCTTACCGACATCTCCATTGGTTCCATCCAGTCGGTAAGATTGAGTCAACAATATATGGCTAAAAATATCACTATATTCAAATGTTAGCCTGGCGCTGCTAATAGTCGTGATTAGCTTAATTGTCATGTAATTAGCGTAGGCGACCAGACTATAGAAGTTCCCACATGGCAGATGATCATTCATTCAAGACAATTGATTGACAGTTCTGTTAGAGTCATCAGTCATTTCCTGACACAAGGTAAGGTTCTGACCTCGGAGTTACGATATACCTGATGGGCAAGAGTCGGCCATCTTAGGAGTCGTCTCCGTAATGATAGGATCAGTGCCTCAATCATATAGAAGTTCGATTGTCAGTGTTACAAGCGATACTAATCAAATGCTGATTTACGATTACCATTTCTTCAAGAGAGGTTAGGAGTTTATATAGTGAAGATTTACAAATCCTATACGAGAACAAGGACGGCGGGATTTAGCGAAATTGGGTTAGTTGCGCGTCAATAATCGTAGTTAGGCTACATCAGCCTCGGTTAGTACTTTGTGGGTGACTAACCTAGGAAGACCGAGTTTTGACAGCTTTGAAGCAAACCATCCCAGGATGATGGAAGGTTGTTCTTAAAGCCTCGCCGGTTGCAAATGAGGAGCCATCAAAAGGAAAAATTACTAATAACCATGTAATAATAAACTCTTTTCCATGGAAGAAGAAAATGGATTTTAAACAAGCATCGGTACTTCCTGACCCAATGTGCCGTTATGTTTTTTAATATAGTGTAGATTGACAAATCTTACAAAACAAGGACAACATTCCTATATGTATATTCCGTATATCAGAGCTGAATGCACATTTAAGGCCGTGTCGTGAGTATGCTGTCAGTTCATCTGCTCATCTTATTAAACATATATTCTTCTTCCCCTCTGGGTTTGAACATAATTGGGAATTAAGAATTTCGCAAATTCATCGATGCGTGACTTCTCATTGACTTGAGTGACTGAAAGTGAACTGAAAGTTTGATGGAATGAAGTCACAGTGGATCTAGAAAAACTTGTAGAAGACGTTCCATCCCGTGGATTTTAAGTTTTACCTCCTGACATTTATGAGGTTCAATGAAGTCGATGGGAGATGTAGCAGAAGCAGAGTTTGTTGAAAGGTTTGATTAAATCTGATTAAATATTAAATTGTGCGATATTGTTAGCACGAAACCGATGGTCTAATTTTAAACAGAGAATGTATTGATCTCCCGATATATCAGACTTTGTACCAGTCAGTACGACAACAGTCGATATATCAACTTTGTATCAGTCAGTACGACAACAGTCGATATATCAAACTTTGTATCAGTCAGTACGACAAACTGTCAATACCTAAGTCTCTAAGTTTGACTCAGGGGTGGCCAACTAGAGAGGTTACTTGTGACCTCTTGACGTTGAAGGCCTAATTTGTATGTGTCACTGTATATCTTGAGTGTATTGAAATAAACATAGTTCTCTCTCTCTCTCGTTCTCTTTCTTTCTCTCTCTCTCTCTCAATCAATCAATCAATCAATCAGTCGACATGTCAATAGGTGAAAGTCAATACTTCAATCCATCAATCAACTTGTCAATATGGCAGCTTTTTATTGGTCAGTATGACAAACCGTTAGCATAGAAGTCAAATTGCAATATCATTCTAATGACAGTCAATCAGTGAGCCACCAGTGATAACTACCACCTCACCATAATTATTTAAAATTTAACTTCAATAATTCACTCATTTAGTAGCTAACTCAATCAAATCTGCGATCATAAATACTTAAATATTACTGACTGATAGATTGTTGTTTGTAGTAATTTTGAATGCAGATTGTGAGGAAAAATGTTCAATGGATCCGTCATTATACAGAACATTATGCAGAACATTATACAGAACATTATACAGAACATTATGCAGAACATTATGCAGAACATTATGCAGAACAATACACAGAACACTATCCGGTACATAAGAGACAACTTTTATTAAATATAGTATAGTTAATTCAAGGGTAAACTTTATTCTTTTATATTTCTTTTGTTTGTATCTTTCAGTTTGTGTTTTTATGTTGTCTTATTGTCCTTTCTTGTAATACTGCCACTAGTTTGGTGAATGAAAGAATATATTAACTTATGCCGCTCTTGTCTTGTTCATACTTCAGAATCACTTATTGCAGTTAATGAAAGCTAATCTGCTTTTATTAACTGCAATTTCTTAGCTGTGTAAGAGTTTGACAATCGTTAATCCATTGAGTCCAGTGAATCCATTGAATCCGTTCAATCCAATGAGTCAAATCCAACAATGACCGGCTCGTAATCCTCAATGTTTCTCTCGCTCACGGGCGGGCGGCAGGTCCACCAATAGCTCCAGCACAATGTCACGTGAATCAGTTCATTCAATTTCTTCTCGTCGACTGTTAATACTCGTCTCCCATCCATCACATTAGGAGCGAGAGAGTGGTGAGCACAGCGTCGACTAACACAATTCCCTACCTCCTATTGTTCGCTCAATCCAATTCCTGCTCGATACACGAGCAGCCTGGGATCTGAGGCAGGCAGGGGACGGGGAGGGGGGTCTCCCCTCCCCATATCATCTCTATTTATTTTCTACTATTTGTCAGAATGAATATTAAAGTAAACACGCATAATAGTGAAATGATCAACTATGTTGATATCTCTATCACATTTAATACCACATGTTTAAACAGTTAGGCAATATAGACCATTTTCCGTATAACCAGTCCAGTGAATGTCCGAGATTTTACTCTCAGATCTGCGCGGCTGGGATTCGAACCCACGAGGATTCAATTCACCTCTAGATATGTCATTTAAAACTTCATGACGTTAAATAAGACATTCTACTCTATTAAGACATTAACGGTCCCAATTAATCAGCGTGTAAAGCGACAGGCAGTGTCTTTAAATGGACTAACCAACTGATGAACTGAACTCTCATATCTTCGATACCCAGCCGAGATTTGAGCAAGCACCTAAATCTTATGCACTCACAGGATCGGAAAATGGACTTTTAACTGCCTAACATGCATACGGTTTAAAACTGAAAGATATCATTGTGAATAATAAGTCGAACATTTCAGTAGAAGTTCCAAAACCATTGAAAAGCTTAATGCAATCTAAAAGATCACCTGACTTGCTGAAATATAATAAATAATAAAAGAAATAATCAAATATTAATATTAAAATAAATAGTAAAATTCAAGGACGTCCACTCGTACAATGCAGTATTGGTTGTAAATATTTGACAAACTGATGCAAGTTTTTATTTATAAGTTTATAGCATTTAAACAAGACCCTTCCCCCTAGATTCTTCAATATTATTTCAAGATGCTTTTACTGAAATGATTGAGTTATTTTGGAGCAACTAGATTTGACTAAGATTGGGCTACAATAGGAGAGTTGGATTAGGGGAGGGGTGAATGACGTAATAAAAGTGTAGTGTATGACACTAGCTGATCGTTTAACACTACTGACTCGAGATTGTTAACTTTTTAACAACGGCGTCCCTGACATCATCACTGTATGAGGAAACGGACGTTAAACCTATATTGTTATTGTTATTATTATTATTTTTTATATTCATTATTATTATTATTATTATTATAATAAAATGTCTGCTTATTATTATACATGTAGTTATTATTATTATTTTTTTATTTATATTTTTACCCCGGTGTAACGAACCTGGGGTTTGATAAAAACGATTCAAGCAATACGTGCTGAATCGCCGCCCGGCTACTCGAGGTCATCAATCGGCTTAAAAGAATTGTTGAAGCAGACTGCATGAAATCTTTGCAAAGTCATGGAAAGCCTTTGTCAAAGAAAAGATGTCTCTCGCTTATCGCCGGTTTGCTCTGTGATAAGTCTGCCTATGCATTGATAAAGTCAACTCCTTCGGGATTCATCGGGCCCATGGTTTCAATGGCAACCGGAACAACTTCATATCCTGAGGACAGATCTCGGTATGTATCCAACTTCCTAGAGGCGGCATGAACAGCAGCTCCACCGGCTGTGACTGAAGTCGTATTCAGGTAGGAGTTTGCCATAGTGTCAATGACCGTGACGTCCCATACGGCACATTTACCGTTGCCCCAGGGCACTAAAGTCAAGCCGTCCGGACGCTTGCCGTCTGATCTGGACAACCCACTTGGTTCCTTAGAGGAAGGGATGCCTGCTCTTGAAAGTGCTCGCCATATTAAGTCATTTAAATTGTGATGGCGAGACATTCTACCTGAGCTCCGTTTGCAGGAGAGGCCGTGGAGACCTAAAGCGTCGACTTCATGACCGCAGGGGCACATGTGAGGCTCGCAAGTTTTCGCCCCTAAACGGAAACTAACGGCTACTCGAATCGCTTCATTGTCTTAAAAAAGCCCACAAGAAGCAACAGGGAGAGCGTGAAGCCAGTCAATGTTTCTTTTGGTTGATACAGCTAGGAGTCGTGCTCTGTCTACTGCATTGGATTGGGATTCTAACAGACTGTTGTAAATCCGATCCACTATAGGACGGTCCCATGATTTCTGGTTACTGACTGAGGTAGAAGGTGGAGCACTAGATGTGAGGCTTTTGGACCAAACTGACAGCGCAACGTCAATGGATCTATCGGCAGAAAGGGAGCACTTATGTAGGATGGCGTCTTGCAACTGCTTCGTTCCCATCGCTGATGCCAAGAAGGCTGAAGGCGCGATATGGAAACAAGACGAATTCCAAGACCACCCTTACTCACCGGTAGACTGGCTTATTATTATTATTATTATAAAATATCTACAAATTATTATAAAATATCTAACTATAAAATATCTAGAATCGTATCATTGTTACTGTAACTTCTCGCTTTCATTGTTTTACAATTCTATGTGTATTTATTTTTAGTTGATTTGCTTTTTGACGGAAATGTAAAGGGTCCAAGGGTTCCATAGAGATGGGGTGGGGGCTAGGGGGAGGGGGGCTAGGGGGGCTGGGGGGGGGGTCTGGGGGGCTAGGGACCCCAGGGGGCAGAGTTAATAAGGTTAGCAGGTGTCACCCCCTGACTCGCTCTTTCACTAAACGCTTCGGATCTGTGGCTGATTCAATGCTGCGATCTCCACTGGATGACTTTAATGAAATTACTCGAGTTGAAACCAATTCATCCGACGTTATTTTAAACTCTGTGCAACAGAAGCTATTGTAGAAATTAGATAAAATCCTCTGTCGTCCGAGCTATCATCATGGATATGAGAGCGATGGTTTATCCTCAACCGGGTAAGATACAATGTGAATAATAGATTTTATTAAGGTTTACTTAGAGTTAAGATTATTTGTTAACATGGAAACTAAACGAAATAAAATCTTTGTTAGTACTATTTGCATTTAGCGCCTTCCTGGTGATTATTGTGATTAAAAGTTTGGGTTTTATTTCAGGGGAAAACCCGGCATAGAATTTCATTGCAATATTCCCTTCATATTAAGTTGAATCGTTAGAGTGACGGTGAGTGAAACAAGTTCCGATTGAATTCTAAAAAAACTTTTTAATTCTGTTTGAATCCCGGACAAAAGAGTTCAAAGCTAACAGCTTGAAAAAACCCAAGTTAACCTCAGTTTCCTCACTCGAAAGCGATGTCAGTGAAGAAAGAAACCAGGATTTGAACCCCGCACATACTGATCCGCGGTCGAGTATCTAATCGACGTCATCACTGACTCCAGTCTAAGTGCGCTAACCATTGAGTCACGTCAGGATGAGGTTGTGTTGACGCCATGTCACTTGGGATGTGACTGGAAAGAGTCACATCTGGATCTGCTCAAAATACTCCACCACTGACTGATTACATTTACTCCATCCACCCCCCCCCCCCTCTCCACCTCTCTAACACAGGATCACTAATACGAAATAAGCCTACCTAAGTCATCCTTAATACATTACATATACAGGTTTATATAAAGCTAATGTTAACGTCAGTTACCTCACTCGAAAGCGATGTCAGTGACGGGCGAGCCCAGGATATGAATCCGGCACATTCTGATCCGCGGTCGATTATCTTACCGACTTCGCCACTGGCTCCAATCATGGGCGTTGTCGGTAAGTTATTCGACCGCTATATATATTATATATATTATATATATATATATATATATATATATATATATAATATATGATATATTTATTTATACAACATATATATATATATATAATATATATACATGTATATATATATATATTATATATAATATATATATACATATTAAATATATATATTAAATATATATATATATATTATATATATATATATATATATATATATATATATACATGTACAGATATATATATATATATATATATATATATATATATATATTTACATGTATATATGTGTTTATACACTGTACATGTATAGTATATACACGCTAATTTCTTAGTTGTTATAGAGTAGCCCATGTAATGAGGTCAGTTGTTATAGAGTAGCCCATGTAATGAGGTCAGTTGTTATAGAGTAGCCCATGTATTTAGGTCAGTCATTACAGAGTAGCCCATGCAATGAGGTCAGTGTGACAGGGTCAACGAGAGTGAGGCGCCATTCATTAGAGGAATAATGAGTTTATTAGAGGAGCTGAGCAGCCGAGTCCAATAATATATAGCACTGGGTCTCCTAGACACACTCTAGCTATCCTCACCCTATCTATGTAGGACTCTCGATCCTTCCTGTAAATCACAGTGCAATTCTCTCTCTCTACAATACAGAGATATATTATAATTAATACTTGCATGTACATGTATATCACATCAACAATCAGCTCTAAACAGGACATGTCTCGCTTGATATGCATGTTTATATACTGTAGATGTCATTAGCCTGTGTTCTCAGCCTATCTGTCATATAGGCACACGTTTCAGCACATTAGCCTGTGCTTTGTGCCCTTCTATCACACATAGGCACATGTTTCAGCACATTAGCACTTAGGCACATGTTTCATCACATTAGCCTGTGCTGTATTGTGTAGGTGGTCACGCTACAATGCTATCAGGACCCTCGTGTTTGTTTGAATGCTATCAGACTCTGCAGCACTGTGCCCCCCCCCCCACTGCGGCACTGTGCCACCCCCGCATCATTGTGCCACTCTCCCCCCATGCTGTAGGATTTATTACCACCAGTGATCCATTCAGCTTCAATGCTTTCCTCATTTCCTGCCTCCTTCCTTAAATCCTTCTCTGTCTCTCCATCTGTTCTTCTCTATGCCTGTCTGCCAGTCTGTCTGTCTGTCTGTTTGTCTGTCTGTCTTCCAGTCTATCTGTCTGTCTGTCTGCCAGTCAGTCTGTCTGTCAGTTTGTCTGCCTGTCTGTCTTCCTGTCTGTTTGTCAGACGTCTGCCAGTCTGTCTGTCTGTCTGCCAGTCAGTCTGTCTGTCTGTTTGTCTGCCAGTCTGCCTGTCTGTCTGTCTCCCAGTCTGTCTGTATGTCAGCCAGTGTGTTGGTCTGTCGATCTGCTTAGCTGTCACGCTGTTTGTATTCGCGTGTCACTCTAGAAGAATAGTCTAAATACCGGCAGAAGTTGATATAAAAGAATCATTAGCAACGGATCTAGCCCAAAACCTTATTAAACAATGACCGAAGAATTTCTACTACTCTCTTCTTTTATAGTCCTTTATATATTTTTCTAATTATTCGCATTCAGATATAAACAAACTAATATTAACAGTACTACTGGGTACTGAAAGCATTTTGTGCTTGTGCATGACACATTTTGACTGCCTTAGCTTTTCTGACAGGTATATAATCAATCCTCTCTCTCTCTCTCTCAGTGCATTGCCTACTGGCAGGTCCATGGTATATAACGCCTTCACTCTTCTCTGTTTTACGCTTTCCTCTTCATTTCCACATATGAGTGGGTTTTTAAATCATCTAACATACCTAATCTCGGCCTGCCCCTGCCTCTTTTTCAATTCTATCCCTGGTTAATCAAAACATTGCTATTTATAGCGCCAAGCGCAGCAAGCTCCGATACAGAATTAACATTCGATGGGCTCAAGTTAATATATATCATTTGCTGACTGACATGGGATTTGAACATAGGTCACTGGCATCCGAGGCGAACACTCTAACCATAACGCCATATCCCAATCTGCTGCTATGTGTACAGACACAGCCAGTAGTTAGAGACCTTGCGAATCACCTTTTGTTTGTACTTGGCGCTAATTTCAGATAAAAGAAAAAATGTAAACTCTCGCTAGACCTTGATGAGACTGGAATATAAAAGTAACTTAGCGAGAGAAGAGATTTGAGTTGTGAGATCAGCTCCACACTGGGATGTAATCCTAGGGGATGTTTCCTCCTACAGAAGAGATGCCTTCAAGTCCACCAGTCCACCAGGGTGTCTGTCTGGAGCATGATGGGCGTGGAGAAAAGAAGTAGAGCAGAGAGAGGAAGAGAAAGAGAGAGAGAGAGAGAGAGAGACAGAGACTGAAAGAGAGAGAGAGAGAGAGAGAGAGAGAGAGAGAGAGAGAGAGATAGACTGAAAGAGAGGTAAGTAAAAGAGGGGTATTAGGGAAATGATATATAGGCCTCTATATATTATATATATATATATATATATATATATATATATATATATATATATATACATGTATGTATATATCTATATATGTTATATATATATACTATACTATATATATAATTATAGATATATATATATAGATATATATATAGACAGACAGAGAGTAGAGAGCGAGAGAGAGAGAGGGAGAGAGATAGAGAGAGACTGACTCGCTGCTAAAGATCAGTGATTAATTAGTGAGAGCACAATCTCTCATCATTGCGACAAGTCCAGGGTGAACTAGACAGTTCAACGACCGATAGTTCACCAGACTTCTCCACTCGCTAGGGTTGCTGCCAAGAACATATCAGAGTAAGTAACTCTAGGCCTCTCTCTTCTCTCGAAAGCTTTGACCGAGTTTGATCCCTGAACGTACTGATAATCAGTTGGATACCTTACCTACAAGCTACCGGCTTCTAGTAGACAGACTTGTGCTGTTCATCACCACTTCCGAGTTGGCAAAGCAATACGTAAATGTTTGCAAAGTAGTCTCGATGATCCATTTCTGTAGAGGCACAGTTAGTTAGAACAGCCTGACAGAACTTTGATAAGAAATACAATGATAAGCCAGTGATAACTCTGATTATAACTTTAGTGATAAGCCGGTGAGAACTCTGCTAAGAACATGAGTGATATGCCAAAATATCTCTGATAAGAACTCTAGTGATAATTCCTTGAGAGCTATGATAAGAAACTGATATTGCGAAAGTTAAAGTAATCACTGTGGAAGGATTGAGCTGATAATAATAATAATAATAATAATAATAATAATAAAGGTTTAACGTCCGTTTCCTCGTCCAAGGATGATGTCAGGGACGTCCCCACAGTACACATCACTACAGATCAATCAATTCACCCAAACCAATCTGCAAACGAAATGTGCTAAGGAGAAGTAAGGTCACTGCTAATATAATTAGGTGTATTAATTAATAATTTATTAATTAAGTACAGACTTAATTAATTAGTAATTACTGTGTAAGGATGGAGAAGTCAGGTCTCTGAAAACTAATCATCAAGTAGAAACTTGAGGCGAACAGTTTGGAATGAATGCTGCACGAATCAGTCGTCAAATTACACTGGACTCTACACATTACAAGATTTATTTATTTTATGTAGAGAAACAAAATCTTTTATTAATTATTTGACCTGATTTCACTGTTTTCATTTGTTTTATCTTCAATAGAATCAACAATGTGAGTCACGGCTGAGATGTGATTCAACGTGATTTTCATTACTGAGATGTGATTAAATGTGATTCACTGTGTGATTCAATGTGATTCACTACTGAGATGCGATTCAATGTGATTTAATGTGAATCACTGCTGAGATGTGATTCTATGTGATTCAATGTGAATCATTACTGAGACTTGATCAATCAGTCTGATACCAAACATAGAAGAGCTTTATCTACACAGCTGTCTAAACACTTGACAACAACAACAACAGCAACAACAGCAACAGCAGCAGCAGCAACAACAACAGCATCAACATAGCAGCAGCAACAACAACAACAACATCAGCAGCAACCACAACAACAGCATCAGCAACAACAACAACAACAACAGCAGCAGCAACAGCAACAACAACAACTCTGTTCTTCATCTCAGCTACACAACCCACAACGACGAGTGTAATGAAGAGTTTCTAACGTGCATTGCATAGCACCCCCCCTCCTCCCTCTTATCATTCACCGGAAATTTCAATCGCCATTGACTGCGATGAATTCAAAGAACCAACTACTTCACTAGAAGCCTGAGAGTCTTCACACGGAATTGAACTGGACACGCTTGGTTCTAGATCAAGTGCTCTACTAACTGAACCAATTCAGCGTAGTTTACAGCTCACGCAATGCTGCGTCATAGAGTAACGTCATTGACGTGACATTTATACCAGGGGCTTACGTTGAGGTAATGTCACACTCCTAGTTTAGCACTTGCGACCAGCGCCTAAACCTCCTTTTCTTTAATTCCCTTTACTTTGGACTGATTTTCTAGATTTTGGATTTTGCACCGTTTTTGGACCTTCTTTTGGCTCGCCGGCTTGATTTTGTCTTAATAGTGCTCGATGTTGTCGTTGATCACTGTAGCACTCTAATTGTTGTTATTATTGTTGTTATTATTTGCTACCTGTCTGTAACGCACAAAATTCTACACAAAATATTGTTGTAAACTAGAATGTGCTTTACCAATAGCAGAACTTTTTAATACCAGTGAAAATAGTTAGGTTTTGTGTAGATAATTAGGCTTTGTGTGAATAATTAGGCTTTGTGGTGATAATTAGGCATTGTGTGAATAATTAGGCTTTGTGGTGATAGTTAGGCTCTGTGTGAATAAGTAGGCTTTGTGAGGATAATTAGGCTTTGTGGTGATAGTTAGGCTCTGTGTGAATAAGTAGGCTTTGTGAGGATAATTAGGCTTTGTGGTGATAGTTAGGCTCTGTGTGAATAAGTAGGCTTTGTGAGGATAATTAGGCTTTGTGGTGATAGTTAGGCTCTGTGTGAATAAGTAGGCTTTGTGAGGATAATTAGGCTTTGTGGTGATAGTTAGGCTCTGTGAGAATAGGTAGGCTTTGTGAGGATAATTAGGCTTTGTGGTGATAGTTAGGCTCTGTGAGAATAGGTAGGCTTTGTGAGGATAATTAGGCTTTGTGGTGATAGTTAGGCTCTGTGAGAATAGGTAGGCTTTGTGAGGATAATTAGGCTTTGTGGTGGTTATTAGGCTTTCTGGTGATAATTAGGCTTTGTGAGGATAATTAGGCTCAAGGAGAATAATTAAGCGTTGACTTTTAATAATGTCAAAAGTAAGCAACAACAAATTAAGTTTAACGTCAGTTCCCTGCTCGAGGCATGTCAGTAAAGAGCAAGAGTGATCAGCTGTTGAACAACTTGCTAACTTGCCTTCAAATCGGCCCAAAGAGTAGGGACTAATTGGACAATATTCTTGAAAAGCAAACAGTTATCACAAAATATAAATTATAATTTTTCCATTTCTAAATTTAATAGAACAAAAGTCACAATTGCATAACTCGTTTTGTCATCGAATGGTTGCTGTACAAGACAGCTTATGGTAAGAAAGTTATTCAATTCTTTCAGACCGTTACTATAGTACCGTAAGTAAGCAAGCATTATAGTGAAATGATCAACAGTGTTTAGTGTGTTGATATCTATCACTTTTAAGTTAATGCCATATTTTGAAAGCGTTAGTCAATTTAGTCAATTTTCTATGTAACCAGTCCAATGAATGTCCGAGATTTTACTGTCAGATCAGCGCCGCTGGGATTCGAACCCACGAGACTTCAATTCACTTCAAGATCTGTTATTTAAACTTTCGTGACGTTATCTTTATCTTCTTACCACTACGATTGAGACGTTCTAGTTAAGAAGCTAGTTAAGATATTAGTTAATATGTTAGTTAATATGTTAGTTAATATGTTAGTTAATATGTTAGTTAATATGTTAGTTAATATGTTAGTTAATATGTTAGTTAATATGTTAGTTAATATGTTAGTTAATATGTTAGTTAATATGTTAGTTAATATGTTAGTTAGTATGTTAGTTAATATGTTAGTTAATATGTTAGTTAATTGTTAGTTAATATGTTAGTTAATATGTTATGTTAGTTAATATGTTAGTTAATATGTTATGTTAAGAATATGTTAGTTAATATGTTATTGTTAGTTATATGTTAGTTAATAGTTAGTTAATATGTTAGTTAATATGTTAGTTAATATGTTAGTTATTAGTTAATATGTTAGTTAATATGTTAGTTAATATGTTAGTTAATATGTTAGTTAATATGTTAGTTAATATGTTAGTTAATATGTTAGTTAATATGTTAGTTAATATGTTAGTTAATATGTTAGTTAATATGTTAGTTAATATGTTAGTTAATATGTTAGTTAATATGTTAGTTAATATATTAGCTAATATGTTAGCAACCAGCTGTCTAATCCTACAGTTCACACCATTAGCACAAGAACAACAACAACAACAGAATTAGAGTATTACTGTCGCCCATGACTACAATGAGCACTACGGTACAATTGTTGCTAGTGATTCAAAATGATAACATTTAGTCTTGAAGGAAGCCCCGGTATCAAGTACTGAGTATTTATACTCAGAGGTTTGCTCGCGGTCCCTCATAAACAATCAGTCAACTATTGTTGCAGTTCATCAGTCTATAGACTCTACACACACACACACACACACACACACACACACACACACACACACACACACACACACACACACAGATGGATAGATAGATAGATAGAGAGAGAGAGAGAGAGAGAGAGAGAGAGAGAGAGAGATGAAAGGGAGATATTGTAAGAAAAAAAAGATGGAGATTGCGGAGAGAATGATGAGAGAAGGTGACGAAGAATTAGAGATTTCTACATATTCTTATCATCTTTCAAATTTTAATAGTATTTTCTTATTATTGTTGTTATTTTTCTCTCCTTTTCTTCTTCTTCTCTTCTTCTTCTTCTTCTTCTTTTTCTTCTTCTTATTCTTCTTCTTTTTCTTCTTCTTCTTCTTCTTCTTCTTCTTGCTCTTTTTCTAGAAATAGTAGAAGAAGAAGAAGAAGAATATGAAGAAGAAGAAGAAGAAGAAGAACTATAAATAGATAGATAGATAGACATAATTCTCTCGTTTCTTTCTTCAGAATCTACTCTGGTCGGCTCATCGTAACCACATGTAGATTTTTGTATAAAACTATTCTTAAACGTTTTGAAAAAAACACGGAATAAGGAATAAAATAATTAAGGGAACTACTAAGTGACTATTCGAAATACTAAGTAAACTATAAGTGATTAATACTAATTTTATAGAAAATAAGTTGGGTAATCTTTGTTTAAAAATTGTATCAATCATAAAATTGAGGTTAAACAATCTAGACAAGCAAGTTTGTATAGATGAGCAACAGGTGAAAAACATTGGAACTCAATACACTAGGCTTTTGCAGTTGAATTTACAGAAAAATGTTAACTTCCAGCCGTTAATCAATCGTTTATAACAGGAAGCCGTAAATCTATTAAACGATTCAATCTGGCAGAACTGTTTACATTCCTGTTTCATTATTCTACATTATTGCATTACGTCGATTAACCGCACCTGATATTTTGACTTCATAATACAATTGATGACGAATACCTAAGCAAAGCACATAAAATTAATGGAGTTTTTATTTCTCCACGACTGAATACAGGATATTAATCAATTTTCTGCATTCGATTCTACATGACCCATTAGATTATATTAGATATTTCATTGCAACTAACTACCTTTTTATTGCAAAACTAATAATGATATAAATCACTTACACATAATGTTTTATTATTGCCGAGATAGATCAAATCGGTGAATATGTACAGTATATCGATAAGCTTTTTTGTCAGCTTGAAATTATAATTTTTGAGACTATGATAATTATTAGTATATATATATATATATATATATATATATATATATATATATATATATATATATATATATATATATATATATATTTATTTATTTATTTATTTATTTGAGATTATAACTATTATTTATGAGAATATTTATGAGCAGCTCTTGAGTTATCTCGTAGAGAAAATCAAATGGTAGAGATTATTATTGGCCAGAATATATCTCCTTTCATTATATTAAGTACATGATGATTTGATTAATAACTTATTAATTTATTTAGGATAATAAAAGCACCATTATAGTGAATAATCAACTATGTCGATATCAATCACTTTTAATACCGCATGTTTAAACCGTTAGGCAATTTAGACCATTTTCCGTATAACCAGTCTAGTGAATGTCCGAGATTTTACTCTAAGATCAGCGGAGCTGGTATTCGAATCCACGAGAGTTCAATTCACCTCAGGATCTGTCCTTTAAAACTTTATGACGTTACTTTGCGCTTCTAAAAATTGTGCTATTAAGACATTAAAGGACATTTGTATGCTTTATGGGTTCATTAAATGTTAAAATTACATTAAGCTAAAATATGAAACACAGGAAACGAGGAAGACTTAGGAGTACTGGGCTAAATTCGATCAACAAGGATTTGAGAGCATTAAACATTTCATCGGAAGACGCTGTGAAGATTTCTGATGATAGAAACGAATGGTGGAATGTTGGCGCCCTATGTTCTGTACAGAACTCAAAGTACTGATGATGATGAAGCTAAATATAGTGAGAAACAAAATAGTGGCGGCCCGTACAAAACACCTCGATTACTCGCATTCAAACCATTTAAACACTGAGTCGGTAGCATCGACGATGACTGCTTCGAGGAGAGAGAGAGAGAGAGTATGTTTCAGTAGAACTAAACTTTAGTTCAGCGCATCGATACGTGCGGATATATTATAGATATAAAACCTTACAAAAAAACAACTTTATAACCAATCAATCGCATCTGTTTAATTAACTAGAACAGGTGATATTACGATGTAGTAATATTGATCTGGTTATTTTTCATCGCATACAAAGGATGTTATTTTTTTAACGAATTAGAATTTTGAGTTACCTGGATTAGAGCATAAGCTTTGTAAATAAGTAACCAACTAGAAAATTACGAAATATTTCTAGATTTACTGTTTTTTTATTCGTTACATAATTCGCCATGAAATATAGTTAAGAGCTAAATTACATTATTCTCTTGTTGTGTCCGGGCGCTGAGGAATAAACCAACCGTAAACTGCACATGTCGTAAAGATGAGTGTGAGCAAGAGTTGAGGAAGGCAACGGTAAACACCTCAGAACATATATTATTTCTAAACTTAAGGCATCAATAAGGTGTGGACAAGACGTAGTTTTTTGTGAAGCGATCAATTCGTTGATCGATGGAGTGCTGTTAATGGAACGTGAAAAGCAGCATGTGAGTTGGAATATGTACCTTGGACCTGCCCCTTGGCAAAAAAATAGACGAGAGATAGATAGATAGAGAGAGAGAGAGAGAGAGAGAGAGAGAGAAAGAGAGAGATGACATTACACCAAAATTAAATTTTTTATTAAAGTCTATTTTATCAAATTGTTACCGCGCGTTTATTAAATTATTACCATGAAATTTTTAAAATGTATCTGTCACTATTTGACATCAAAAGCTGTTTACATGGAGCTAAGAATCCATGTCAATTTATTTGCCTCGTTAAGCTTTTAATTTTTATTTTTATTGTTAATTTTTTAATTAATAACTAAATTTTCTTTTTCAAGTAAAATTATGGAATAAAAATTATTACTAAATCATTATAAGTAAAGACCTGTTATATAAGCAGACACGCACTATTTAGAAGCTTTTTGTTGCTGATGGTTCCTTCAGGCTTAGAAGTCTTTAATTACACTCTCAACGTTCATAGACGTCGCTATGGTTTTAAATGGCTCAGTGGTAGCATACTTAACTCTAATGCCTCAGGTTCTGAACGAATATCATTGTGCTTTTTATATATTATTAAATTAACTCAGAACTACTTATAACATAAAGGATAATATCAGTTGCGTTAGCCTGAAGGCTTTACTGATTTAATAGGGTCATCGACAGGGGCTGATCTAATAAAGTGCGGTGAGTTTTTTCTCTAACTGGTCTATCTCTTGCTTTGTCCCTGATATCGCTTTCGGGTGAAGAATCAGACGTTAAATCTGTACCGCATTTTATTGCAGCTTTTATATTAAGTCAACTGATCTGTTGCCGTCATAAGATGTCGTCATCAGATGACGTAAACAGATGACGTCAACTTATGACGTCATCTAAATGAGGCAGTTCTGCAAAGATGCAGGTCCAAGTCGAATAGTGCTACTCACAATCTGCTCTCGTGCCCTTTAAAGAGCACTGCATTCATTTATTTGACGTCTCTAACATTGCCTTATGGCGAGGAACCGGACGTTAAATTCTTATTGATTGATTGGTTGATAAATCAATCGTTTTGCACCACAGAGCATCGTTTCATATACAGTTATACAGCAAAATAAAATGTGCAGAATCATTTGAATACCTCAGATATGAGACACTCATGGGGATCCTTCACATGTTAACATATAAAACGTCAGCAGTTAGAAATGAACAAGCTTATTTAAGCAGTGTAATCTAAAATTAAAATAAAATAGTCAAAGTTAGTCTCTGTGAGTTTCACCAATGGACGTTCTTAATTAAAACATAAAATAAAATAGAACGATACAAAAAGATAGGCAATTTATGACTATCCAGTCAATCTATTCACAAAAGTATATGACTTATCGGTACTTCACTGTAGCTTATTGCTTTGGAAACTTAACTAAGAATCGACTTAGAAGTATTTCACATTCTAAATTGTAATACTAGAATCAAGTTAATATTTTCTCATTTTACATAAAGCAAGGACCAATGAGAAGTCACTGCAGGGCGGGGTTTCCTTATTAAGTCGCTATGGGGCGGGGGTTTCCCTGTTAAGTCGCTATGGGGCGGGTGTTTCCCTGTTCACCGGCTCAGTGTATGCCGATCATGCGCTGCCCCGCCCAGCACTGATGATCTTGTTATCCCTGGAACATCTGATGCTCCTCTGAGTATTTACCATTGAATATCATTATTTATCATTAACGTCTTCATACTCCTGTGTCGTCTAGACATTTCATCAGATGTGCCACATTTGTGTAGAGTAATACATAATGAGTGCAGCCGTAGAGCAAGATTTAACGTTCTACCTAAATAGACATATTTAAAAAATTTTACGTTTGTCTGCTTATAATTATGCTTATAATTATGCTTTTATTTTTACGCTTATAAGCAGGGTGTCACGCTTATAAGCAGAGTGTCACAATTGTGAGCATGTTGTCACACTTGCTAGGAGAGTGTCACGTCTGCTAGGAAGGTGTCACACTTCCTAGGATGGTGTCACACACACTTGCTAGGAGGGTGTCACACTTGCTAGAAGGGTGTCACACTTGCAAGGAGGGTGTCACACTTGCTAGGAGGGTGTCACACTTTGCTAGGAGGGTGTCACACTTTGTTAGGAGGGTGTCACGCTTGCTATGAGGGTGTTACACTTGCTAGGAGGATGTCACACTTGTTAGGAGGGTGTCACACTTGTTAGGAGCGTGTCAGGGGTGTCAGGTTTAACGTCTCTTTCACTCGCCGCTGATTGATCGATGACCGATCAGAGATTTGCGCTGAGAGCCCACGCGACGTCTAAGCTCGTAAAATGCACTATATTCAAATTTAACAGATTAAATTTTAAAAGCGAATGATTTGAGAAAGTAACGGCGTTAATCATTCATTCGCACTCCCGAAATAAATCAACTGAAAAACAACGAGTGGGCAACCAAGTGTTGCTGTTGTTAATGTTGTTGATCTACTTGCCTTGGATCTTGGACTTGCACTGTTTTGATCTCACTTTCTCTTGTGGTCTCTGTGTACTCAGTCGTCATCGTGTGATGCTTTGGCGTCTGTTTGCACAGAGTCTGTTAGGGGCGTCCCTGATATTGCCTTATGGCGAGGAACCGGACGTTAAATGCTTATTTAATGATTGATTGATTGCTTTTATCTATGTTTTGGATTATTTTCAAAAGATTAAATCGATAAAATTAGTAATTTTTCGACTGGTACAATGTTCAGACGTTGACACATCTCCAATATTTTACATTCTAATCAAATTTTTAGTGAATTGAACCCGGCCATTTAGAATTGTATGACGTTTACAGTAGTGGAGTGGTACAGTGGTACAATGGCGCAGTGGTACAGTGGTACAGAGGTGCACTAGAATAATAGTCCAGTGGTACGCATGTTTAGCGGTATAGTGGTACAATGGCACGGTGATACAGTGGTACAATGGCACGCTGATACAGTGGTACAATGGCACAGTTGTACAGAGGTGTAGTTGTATAATGTAACAGTGGTACACAGGTTTAGTGGTACAGTGGTACAATGGCACGGTGGTACAGTGGTACAATGGCACAGTTGTACAGTGGTGCACTAGAATAATGGTGCAGTGGTACACAGTTTTAGCGGTACAGTGGTACAATGGCACGGTGGTACAGTGGTACAATGGCACAGTGGTACAGTGATATAATGGCACAGTGGTACAGTGGTGTATTGGAACAGTGGTACGATAGCGCAGTGGTACAATGGTACAGTGGTACAGTGGTACAACAGCACAGTGATGCACTGATACAGTGGCATACTGGCACAGTGGTAAAGTGGTACAGTGGTACAATGATGCAGAGGTACAGTGGTGCAGCTTCTTCCAGACGTGACGGCGCTATTTTAAGCAACAATGAAGAACCGTGACTTGGGGGAGGTGTGAGGTAGAGTGGGGGAGGGGTAGTGTGGAATAGAAGGGTGGGGGTGTCGTGAAGCTGCTTTCACGATCAATCAGTCGATACTAAACAGATACAGAGACTGAGAGAGAGAGAGAGAGAAAGAGAAGCTTGGAGATATAGTGCGAGAGACAGACAGAGGGAGAGAGAGAGAGAGCGAGAGAGAGAGAGAGAGAAAGAGGGAGAGCGAGAGAGGGAGAAGGAAGTTGGAGATATAGTGGAGAGAGAGAAGGACAGAGAGAACGAGTGAGAGAGAGAGAGAGAGAGAGTTGGAGAGAGAGGGAGAGTAGAAGAGAAGCCGACAGAGAGGGAATGAAACATAGAAAGACATTAATTTAAAAAATTAACTTACACTGAAAAGAAATATTGGACGGGAGTAAATAAGGCAAGCAATCGAAAAAGCGTAAAGAATTAAAACAACACTTCGAGATAGATCAAGACTGCGTAGAATAGAACAAGAGCGTGATTGAGGTGCTAGACTCTTAGAGGAAAAAATATGCGGGAACAATAACAGTTATATTGTTACAAAAGAATAACGAGAAAAACTTAGAGAGAGGACGTGAGAGAGAGAGAGAGAGATAGAAAGAGAGAGAGAGAGAGAGAGAGAGAGAGAGAGAGAGATAGAGAGAGAGAAAGAGATAGGGACAGAGAGAGAAAGAGAGAGAGCGATAGGAACAGAGATACAGAGAGACAAAGAGAGAGAGAGACAGACAGACAGACAGAGAGAGAGAGACAGAGAGAGAGAGAGAGAGATTGAGGAAGAAGTATAAGAACCAGGAGGTGGAGATGTATATAGCTGGAAGTGAGCTGCACAGAACCGGTCGCGTGGAATGTATTGATTAGGTAAAGGCGGACGCATTTAAAGCGTTCCGGCCACTTACTATAGCAGTCGTCGAGTCGATATTCGACTGGAACATCGGCAGCCATCTTTGAAGTCAAGCGAGGTCCAGCGATTAAAGGTCGATTTCAAGTAGAGATGATTTGATTATATTTAATTTCCTCGCTGTTAGACGCTACTGAGGTGATCTTATCTTATCAGTGAATTGCCAAATTCACTGATAAGTAAACTGATATATGAAGTGAATACTGAACAGATAAATGAAGTGATAAATGAAGTGATAAGTATACTGATAATGAAGTGATAAGTAAACTGATAAATAAACAGATAAATGAAGCGATAAGAATACTTATAAGTGTACTGGTAATTGTACTGAATAGTAAACTGGACAATATTTCGTCCAATCCGGACAATATCTCGTCCTATACGACATCGATCTACAACTCTCTACTGTTCACACACACATAGTTCAACAGCAAATATTTGAGCGTCTAAATGTGCTGCTCGTCTGATTTCATTGATTTCATTTCAAGTGCATTATACATAGGACAGTATAATCACCATGTGCAGTATCAAAAACCATCTCATCAGCTGAATACGACCCGGAGTGAGGTAAAGCCAAAGTTAACGTCAGTTTCCTCACGCGAAAGCGATGTCAGTGACGGGCGAGCCCAGGACTTGAACCCCGCACATACTGATCCATACATATTGTCGTACATATAGCACATACTGTCGCATATCTTATCGACATCGCCACTGGCTCCAGCCACATCGCCACTGGTTCCAGAGGTATCGATAAGTTACTGGTAATTGTCTTCAGTGTTGTGCGTGATTTCAAATCATATGATTTAAAATGGCTGGAGCCAGTGGCCATGTCGGTTATTCAGCGTGGATCAGTACCTGAGGGTTCCAATCCTGGGCTCTCCAGTCACTGACATCACTTTCGAATGAGGAAACTGACGTTAAAATCGACTTTAGTTTACTAAACAGCTTTTTCAGATCACGAAATCAAATCAAAACCAATTTGACTTCGTGATTGTAATCAAAATAAAAATCCAGATTTGATTTTGATGAAATGTACATTTTACGCAGACATGGATTGATTAATTACAGCGTTATCACTGGGTTTAAAAACTCTCGATAGTTTGACACCCGAGGCGAAAATGAAAAGAAAAATGTTGTTCTGGAACAAGTCTAATGGAGGGTTTACAAACTGTTATTACATTCATTCTCTGCAAGCAGTTACTTTTTCAATAAAATCCCGGCATTATTTGTAATATTTGTAAAACCTTACTGAGAAAAGAGAATTCGATAAAGTTAATTAAGATATTAGAGACTGAAAGCATTCATTTAAGCCTCCACGTTCATATCGGGGCTTCCCTTAAGACGTACTTTCTGTCCTGCGCTAATGTTATTGGACATTATCCGACGTTTTGAAATATAAACCGATGTACGAGTAAATACTTTGAAATCCGAGTCAAACCTTAGAGACAATTTTATAATACTGTCATTCCGCAGATTGTTATTGTCCAACTATCCTTCCCTCCCTCTCTCTCTCCAGCTCTCATTCTCTCTCTCTCTCTCTCTCTCTCTCTCTCTATCTCTCTCTCTCTCTCGCCGGCTCTCTTTCTCTCTTTATTTCTAATTCATTTGTTTTATTGCTTTGTATTGACACCTTAATTTACTTATAATTAGTTAATTTGAGATCTTAACTAAGACTAAATATAAATAAATAAATATATAAAGACGAAGATAAACGACCAGAGGGCGCTAATGACCAGCGCCAATAAACAGTTGTTGTTGTTGTCGCTGCTGTAGTTGAATTTAATGGATTTAATTAGAGAAAGATTATCTACACTGCAGTACGGTACACTGCAGGGATTATAGAGGCATGATCACAAGAGTCCCACTGGACTAATAGCAGGATTCTACCGGAGTCTCTGTGAATTATAAGATGCTTTCAGTAAATATAATAATAATGATTAGCAATCTGACAACATTATACGACCATTTTCTCTAAAGATTTATTTCATTGAAATCAGACACTACACTTTCTTGAACGGTCAATACACTTATTACTATAGTATTAATCAAAAAAAGCATTATAGTCAAATTTTACTTTTTTAAAAGCAATAATTAATAACATAGTAATACTATCTAATAATTTAATAAGTAATTAATAAATATCACAAGTTATGATATAGGCATAATTAATATTAGTATATATTTTCACTAGAGGCTATTAATAAAGATATATATGCATACAAAAAGAGTGTTTTATAACAGTTTTTTGTTCTCTGAAGATCGAATCTAAGACTGCCAGTTTGAAACTCGGCATATAACAGTCTACGATAGAAATAATATGTAGGCCTATTTTAACTGACTAACTGGTGTAGGCCTATTTTAATTGACTAACTGGCTTAGGCCTATTTTTACTAACTGGTCTTTTAATATGTTCAGATTCAATACTTTTCTGCTCCAAGTAAATCCTTGCTGTGCAGATGATATTTGTATATTATATTTGAGAGCTTGTGCTCTATATAACGGCACGCTTGGTGACGTCATTGTTTATGTTTATAATTATGATGAAATATCAGATTAAAGAAATTTGGCCGAGTCTTTTTCGTAAATATCATCTAGCTGTTCAATGAGTTATTTAACAGCTAATAACATTTACTCTTTTATAAAATTTGACAATGTGCACGAAAAAGGCATTTCTTCGAATATAATTCAGTTATACCTGAGATCAAAGGTTAACCGAATTGCCATAAGAGGCGAATAAGCAAGACCCAAGGAAAGCAACGGGAAACCTCATCAGAAGCCATAATTTCCTTATCTATAGGCTAAATAATGTATAGATTGAGAGCGCTTTATGGAGTGTGAAAGCTCACTCTGATTATGAATGTGTACTACGGACCTGCCACTTGGCAGAGCAGGAGACAGATATATATATATATATATATATATATATATATATATATATTCATGTATATGTATATGTATATATGTATATATATATATATATATATATATATACTGGCTGGAGCCAGTGGCGAAGTCGTTAAGATATTCGACCGCGGATCAGTAGGTGCGGGTTCAAATCCTGGGCTGCCCGTCACTGACATCGCCTTCGAGTGAGGAAACTGACGTTAACGTTAGCTTTACCAGCTTTATAGTAGAAGAGAGTTTTCGTGGTTTTTCTCTTGCTAATTGGATATTTCTCAGTAATACAGCAGCTAAATAATTTAGCAGAATGACTAAATAGCGTAGGGGTAACGTCATGAAGTTTTAAATGACAAATCCTGAGGTGATTTGAATCCTCGTGGGTTCGAATCCCGGCCGCACTGATCTGAGAGTAAAATCTCGGACATTCACTGGACTGGTTATACGGAAAATGGTCTAAATTGCCTAACGGATTAAACATGTGGTTTTAAAAGTGATAGATATCAACATAGTTGATCATTTCACTATAATGCGTGTTTACTTTTTTAGCTGTTTGACAGGTCATCATTCTTCCTTCTCTTTAATAATTCCCATTGAACGTCATCGGCTTGAATCCTATTGCTGTCCTTTTCAAGGTTGAATTGAATTGAATCACGTAGATTTCACTTCAGGAAAATCGTACACCAGAATTACCTGGAGTTAAAGTGAAAGGGACACAAAGGCCACAAAGGCACTAACATGTGCCCTAAACAGGTTCATGTGGATATGCTCGATATTTAATTGAATTAAGATTTGGGTTGAGTGATATATTATTTTGTTAAACTTCATCTGAACTGATGGAATGAGGTACAATTAAATTATGAAAATTACTTAATTTTCGCGATGTTCAAATATGACGGTTTTCAACTAAAATAACCATTAATTATGTCTGCTAATTATTAATAAGAATTAGTTGTCGATCATCTCTAAATTTATAAGAAATTAATATTCAATTTCGGCGAATAGTCAACCAATATAATCGACATGCAATTAATAAAATTCGATCACCCACACTTTTATGTACTTGACTATTGGATCCCTTAATAACAAATAATATTCTATTCTATTCTACTCTACTCTACTCTACTCTACTCTACTCTACTCTACTCTACTCTACTCTACTCTACTCTACTCTACTCTACTCTACTCTACTCTACTCTACTCTACTCTACTCTACTCTACTCTACTCTGCTCTGCTCTATTCTATTCTATTCTATTCTATTCTATTCTATTCTATTCTGTTCTATTCTAATCTATTCTATGCTATTCAGAAGTACCATTATTTGTTGATTTTAAGACATACTGTACGATAAGTTGCTGGGTAGCTGCTGAAAAATAATTTTGAAGAAAGTAAACTGAAATGTCCAATAGTTATGGCGGTACTCAATTCATTATTGTAGTGTGTTTCACGTCAAGGTTCAGAAGCACAAGGCTTCTCTTCAAGACGACTCAACACACTCGAGCTACCGTCACGAAGATTAAAGTAACAATATGTAACTGTATCATATATAGATCATAAGCCCACGGATTGCACGCATAATGGAAAGTTGATAAATATTGAAATTATAGCATTGTGCGGTAAATAGTGGTATTAAATATACTCAATTTCTTAAAAGATTAAAGTGAGTAGTACGAAGTCTAATTACATGACTAAACTAAGTTACGAAATAGAATAAAATGCGAATTATTCTGCTATTGTAGTACTTCAATTTATTTCGATTGAATACTTAATTAATAAATTTGATAGCATTTTGTTCAATTTTATTAATAATATTAAAAAAGTTCTGGATAACTCATTTCTCAGAATCTTCTAAAGGTTAATGCCTGGCCGATATTTTATTTCTTCCGCATTAAATATTATTTTATTGCTGTAACTCAGGTAGATCGCAATATAAACCATTCTTTGTTATAATTTACTGTTTTCAAGCGTTTCTAAGCACTGCACAGTGCACACCTGGTGAGACAGAATAATGTCTCAGGCATTTCTTATCATTCATTTTGAGATTTCGACTTAAGAAAATCTAAATTTATTCAACGTCGTTGCAGAATCTTAATTCGTTCGAGATGAGGTCGTTATTTAGCAACGATATGAAAGGTTTTAGAGCATGTTTGGATTGACACTTGATCTACATTTTATATTTGAGCTACATCTCTAAGTTATCTGCTATATAATAAATAATTTTTCACTCTAAGACAAGTTCAACGTACCTAGATTTAAACAGGATGTTATTTTTTAACATCAAATTGTCTTCCGAATGGCAGTTCCTAGGTATATATTACTACGTAGTTTTTTCATGTTTAAGGCTAAGGCCAAGTTTAACGGCAGTTTCCTTCTCGGATAGCATGTCAGTGACGGGGAGTGCTCTGGATTTGAACTCTGCACCTACTGATCCGCTGTCGAACAACTTTTCTACAAGCCGCCGACTCAGCCGGGTGATTTATTAAAGATTTTTATCTCGACAAAAGAGTTTAATCAATAAATCAAATGGACTACGAATACTGGCAAACTATTATTTTAGAACTTAGAAGTTTAATGCGACGTATTTTTATAAAAAAAATTCAGTTCCCTCTTAGTCCCCTCCTACTACAGTTGTGGCGTACGAAGGCTCTAGTAATCACTCAAACTATTCTACCATCATCATCCTCTTTCGTTGCATCTAAGTTGTTTCGGGTCGAGATATAAATTACCCAATCGATTGTGTCATTTTTTAGAAATTTCTGGAGACTAGGTGTTCACCAACCGAATGCCCCTTCTGACGTTGGTTTGGATCTTAGTGATTTGTCGCCTTTTACGACACGTGCAGTCTACCGTTGGTCTATTCTTCAGGTACCCGGACAATACCCGAGTAAAACAATAAAACGTTTTATACGAATAGAAAAATAGCTTTAATCTTTATAGAAAAATATCAGTTACAAAATTTTAGAATCGAAGTAATAATACCCAATTTTAATTAGTCAATGCGCGTAGACATTGAGCATACCATGACTGTCTGATCCTATTGCGATTAGTTAACAAGTAACTGCACTAGTCGCCTCTTAAGCTGATGTGTCTGACGGGTAGTCTACTGTCACGTGCTGTCACTAATACAGAGAGCTTTGAGCCTGGCATGTCTCATTGATTGTCGCTTAGAATACACAGCAATGCTTTGATATACTGCTGCACACAGAGTAGCGGCTAGATGGTGACTTATTTGTACAGAACTATTTTCATCATCGCGGGATCTTATTTTGAGTCGCTTTTTATTCTTTGAAGTTTAACTAAATTTTATTAATTTCTTAGGAATATGTTTAGCGTTAGGGTAAAGGGTAGGGGTTAGGGTAAAGGATAGGGGTTAAGGTAAAGGATAGGGGTTAAGGTAAAGGATAGGGGTTAGGGTTAGGGATAGTTTAAAAAATTAAATTAAAATTACAAATTCCCGCGATGATGTAAACAAGAGCCCGCGATATTGCAAATAACTCTGTCAAAATAAGTGACCATCTAACCACAAGTTCCACATAGTGCCTATCAACTCTTCCATACATTCCACACCATCATCGTTCCCAGGAGTAAGGGTCACTGAATTTCGCATTTATGACATATTTTTATAATACGTGACAGTGTTCTCCCATTTTTCTGCAGATTAGATATGAGATAATATGATAATATGAGATCTATAGTTTTCTTAAGATTTCATCTACGCTATTAGAACTTAATATTACGTCGACTATCGTGTTCTACTTCTTTGTTCTCGTTCTTTCTTCTTTTCGCTTCTTATTTTTGTCTGTGTCACTCATAAAGCCAGTATCCCGCGATATCACGATTAGGACGACGATACTATACCAAGGCTACTGATGAATAGAGTCATATCATTGACATCTTTCTAGAAATCAATCAATCAATCATTCAATCAATTGCACTAGTTTTAAAATTTTATTTGTAAGTTTACATTTGTACTTTTGAGGTAACCAACTAGATGGCGCTAGTTGCTGTTTTGGTAGCCTCTATTTCTGATCAAATACATAGAACTACTACTACTGATAGAATAGACAAATTATTAATTATGAGCTGGTTATGTTTTTAACTGAAATATTTATTCTGATATGAATTCATGCTGTATATTACTTTGGACTTTTTATAACTAGTGTGCAATATTGTAGTGGCGTGTGATTCTGAAATAAACTTAAACTCTCTCAATCATCAATCGATCAGTCAATCAATCAATAAATCACTTAATTAATCAATCTACAATCGATCAATCAATCAGTTAATCAACCATGAATCAATCAAACGATCAATCAAGCAATCAAAGCTTCTTTTCTTCCATACTATACTTACAATTATCTTACATAATCCTATCTACACATAGAAATCACTCCTATCTACACATAGAAGTCACTCCTATCTACACATAGAAGTCACTCCTATCTACACACAGAAGTCACTCCTATCTACACATAGAAGTCACTCCTATCTACACATAGAAATCACTCCTATCTACACATAGAAGTCACTCCTATCTACACACAGAAGTCACTCCTATTACACATAGAAGTCACTCCTATCTACACATAGAAGTCACTCCTATATACACATAGAAGTCACTCCTATCACACATAGAAGTCACTCCTATCTACACATAGAAGTCACTCCTATCTACACACATAAGTCACTTCTATCTACACATAGAAGTCACTCCTATCTACACACATAAGTCACTTCTATCTACACATAGAAGTCACTCCTATCTACACACAGAACTCCGTCACTTTAGAGAGAGATTGCTGAGGCCCGTTAATGATTCTAAGATTTGAGTGCAAGTTTAACGAACACTACATGACTTGAGGATGACAGCGCTTCCATTCAGATCTCTAGAACTTTACTGCCCTAATGAAAACCCGCAACAATGCGCCCGTCACTCATAGGTGCTCGTTAGGTCTCGAGTCCTCGCAGAATATCAAGAAGTGGACGAGAATTTCAAGAGCTCTGCCTCTTACAATAGCCGGTCATTTTAAAGGTCCAATTCAAAACCATTGTGTAGGCCGACGTTAAAAACTACACTTAAATGCTAAAGTAATCCACGAAATAAATGGCGTTTTAAATTGAGAAAATGTTACTTTTGATGGGAAAATAGTTAGAGGAAGACGGAGACATTGGATGTTGAAAGATCTGATAACAAATTCATATATAGAGATGAAAAGGAAGGCTGAGGATGGAATTGGGCGGAAGAATTATCTGTCTTGGACCTACCGTTAGGCAGTGCATTAGAAGAAGAAGACTTTTGAAGGGACTTGAGATCAACACAGCCGCCCATGACCATGTAACTTTGAAGTTGTAACTCAGCATATGTCTTTTTGCAAACTACCAACAGCAATTTTAAAATTATGAATCGGTAGGCAGGAAGGTTGTAGTGTGTTTAACGTCAAAGTTCAGAAGCACATGGCTTTTCTTCAAGACGACTCGACACACTCGAGCTACCGTCGCAAAGATGAAGGTAGCAGCAGTTTACTGGAAAGTCACTGGTAAGTAACTAAGCATGAAGAATCAAAAGATAAGAGATATTTCTGAATCATTTTTCATATAAACGATATAAGAAAGTGTAGATGAAATCATCTGGGTGTTTTAACCCACTTTACTTCAAGATTGGGGGGTTGGTTCAACACAATGACACAGAAACCTAGTGCAGATAGTTCATTGACTGCAGAACTAGTGCGTGAAAGTCGACAGGAAATGAAGTTAAGACGCTCTTTGTCGTAGCATTTAGACTTATATAGATTACATTGCGATACGGGTTGAAGGATAAATCTTGTTTGAGCATACCGGCAATGCAGTGTTGTGCTCTAGTGAGGCAGAGATTTATTTGTTTGGATTAATCCATTCCTTTATTTCATCACAATCTCACTGCAGCATTTATGAAACAGTACAATCAGCAATACTACAGATAAAAGAAAACCGACCGAAATTGAAAATTAATTAGGTAGGATTAAAGTCCAAATACTTTCATTAGCTTGCCAGCGGTCGTACATACGTGTTCACTCGTGTAGTAGGCCTAAGTTAACTTGAAATTTCACTGAAAGTAAATACTGCGTAAAAGTCTTCAAGTCACCGTTCACGTGACGACGCTACAGCTGACAGTCGTTTGGTTCGAAACACAACATTAAACACAATGATAAACAGAAGAAAAATTAAAAATGTTCCATAAATTGACTGTTACATTTGTATTTACGCCATAGAATCTGATGATTATATATGGCAGCAAAAGCATATTCTATTTCCTATCTTCTAATACGAAAGCAACACATTAATAATGACTATTTTGTGCTTTTAAGATCAAACTGCTAGGATCGACGATGTAAAAGCAGCATTTTTGTGTCAACTGTGACGAGTTAATGATATAACTAATTGATGAATTGATTGATTGATTTGATTGATTGATTGATTTATTGAGTGATTGATTTGAGTGATTGATTAGATTGATTGACAGATTGATTGATTGATTAACAGACTGACTGACTGACTGATTGATCAATTGATTTATTGATTGATTGATTGGTTGATTGATTGATAAATTAATTGATTGATAGACTGTAGTACAGTGCGCAGACGTGTGTAGTGGATAGTGAATCTAATTTGCTGGGTAAATCAAGCCTGTGAAGGATTGATTGATTGATGCGGCTGGGACAGGCTGGAGGCGGGGCTGGTGTAATGTGAAATGTCTCCTTAAATTAATTAGAGATATCACTCTGAGATATAGCCAGATATTTCTGGCTCCGTGGCTTCCCTTTACTTCTATCTCCAGCCAGCTCTCGCACTGTCAATTTAGCTTTCTCTTCTCAATCTCTCGCTCTCATCCTTCTCTCTTCTCTCTCTCTCTCTCCTTCTCTCTCTTTCTCTCTCTCTCCTTCTCTCTCTCTCTCTCTCTCTCCTTCTCTCTCTCTCCTTCTCTCTCTCTCTCTCTCTTTCACTCTTTCTCTCTCTCTCTTCTCTCTCTCCCGTTCTCTTTCGTTCTCTCTCACTCTCACTCTATCTCTCTCCCTCTCTCTCTCTCTCTCTCTCTATCTGCTAGTCATTGACTTTCAAATCCAATGCAATGCACACACGACTGGCTGGAGTCAGTGGCGATGTCGGTAAGATATTCGACCGCGGAACAGTATGTGTAGGATTCAAATCCTGGGCTCGCCCGTCACTGACATCGCTTTCGAGTGAGGAAAGTGGCGTTAACATTAGCGTCTTTACACCGGTGTAAATGCTGATATTACAATAATTACGTCGTAAATTTCCTGATCATGTTTCAGTGCTTTTTGTTGAGTTTGTAAATGCAGCAACATACTCTAACAGAGAGTGACACAGACTCTGAACATGCTCGAGAATTAACGTTACACCACTGGTAAAAGATTCGCTTGCGTTGAATTATGAGTGAAGAACTGTACTCGATATCTAAGCGACTTTATCAATGGAGTCTTTGTAGTTTTTTTTAGTACGAAATGTTTCCACTGGTAAAAAAAACTAAGCATGGATTCATGACATGTATTTTACTGGATGGCATTAAAAGTTTCGGCGAATCGTCCGCAGTGAAATTAGAGTCGCAGGAAGCCACGATCAGTCAACCGAAGACATAATTCAATTTTCTGATGTGACCAGGAATATAATGGAGCCCTGTTTCAGTTTCATACAACCAAGTATGAACTGAACCCTGTTTCATTGTACTATAACTAACCAATGAACTGAACCCTGTTTCATTGTACTATAACTAACTAATGAACTGAACAGTGGTTCATTGTACTATAACTAACTAATGAACTGAACAGTGGTTCATTGTAATATAACAAAACAATGAACTGAACAGTGTTTCATTGTACTGTAACTAACTAATGAACTGAACAGTGGTTAAGCATCGCAATGTGTGAAGGGAACCAGGAGAAATTTAGACCTTTGACCTCTCGCGTGTTGTATTCCAAGCCGAGCTGAACTAAAAGTAAAAATCTCTCTGCTGAACAAATGCACTGTGGAGTAAATGTGATATTATAACAATAATAATAATAATATTAATAACAACTAGAGTGCTACTGTTATCAATGACAACATCGAGCACAATTGAGACAAAATCAAGCCGGCGAGCAAAAGAAGGTCCAAAGCGGTGCAAATAACTGATTGATATCATCATGGACGACACTACAATGATCGTTTAACCAATCGTTTGTTTCAGCTGCAGCTAGCGCTTGCATAGAGAGAGCTTCAGATAGGCTTTAGAGCCAAAGTGTGCATACTGCTGCAGTAGGCAACTGTCTAGGCCTATTTATTATATACATGTAGTATTTATATATAATACATGTATATTCACATCGGCGTTATGTCATAAATCTCTTTCTCTTAATATCTGTGTTAAACCAGGGTACTGTAGATTTGACCACTCTTAAACTGCACGTGTCGCAAGAGCTGACTAAGCGAGAACTGTTGAAAGCAGTGGGATGCTGCCGCCACAGTGGCTACCGTAGCCTCAGCAATATTAAGTGTTGTTAATTATAGATAATATGATTATTTTCAGCAAAGACACAAAATGCATAAACGACATACAATGCCTCAACAGCAATTCCTACATCTATGATCTAACGCGAGAAAAATCGGTCGTCAGTGAAGATACAGAGTATCTTATCTAGCTGACTACCATGATAATCATGATACCTACAGTTCTTTATTAACAGTTTTTCGTTCTGATCCTATCAAATCATGATCAAGGAGCTCCTCTACTGAGCGTGACATTAGACTGTATCTAGGAATGTGTGCCTAATACATGCCACAGATCAAGAACACGAATGAGAGAGAGCGAGGAGTGAAAGAGAGAGAGAGAGAGAGAAAGAGAGAGAGAGAGAGAGAGAGAGAGAGAGAGAAAGAGATGGAGATGAGTGAGAGAGAATATTACCTTAGAAGCGTCCCATTGTTTACAACGTATCTTATTTAAACGTCTCTAAAATTCAAATGTAGTCGTCTGCTGTTCTAACATCAAATAGCATCGACTCCAGTCAGAAACTGTTTGACTTATTCCCTGAATATTCTGATCTAAAATGTTTCCAGTTTTCCAGGGGTCACTCTGAAGGTCCACAAATCTTCGCGTGTTTTTCCAGTCGCCTAATCCACGCCAGGTTCCTGAAATCCCGAGACGTTTCTCACATTCCATGCATTGGTTCCCGCACTGGAAGCAGCGCTAATCCTGCACGTCCAATTATTTCGAATTCCTCATCCGTTTCGCTGGAATTGACGTGTCTTGAATTGTGTTACTGGTCCATTTCACATGAAGGAGAGATTTAGGTTGACATTACGCTCTATGACCTTTCTGTAATTTCTAGCAGCGTAATTGAGGTGTTTTAGAAACATCAAAGTTTTTAGTCCACTAATCAATCTTTTCATATTTATAAGGCTTCCCACAGTGGATAAACATCAGCTGAACTTTCGTATTTTGATGTTAAGAAGACGTGGTCGTATTTAATAATCTGTGACATCGCATTATATTTCCTGAGGATTTTAACATAAGCTCTTTGCTACTGTATAAAAGTCATGCATTGAGTCAATCTTTCCGTCAGCTTGTTCTGTGCTTCACAAGAACAGACGTTAAAAAAAGTACAGCACGCATTCTAGTGAAATGATCAACTATGTTGGTATCTATCACTTTTAATACCACATATTAAATCGTTAGGCAATTTAGACCATTTTCGGTATAACCAGTCCAGTGAATGTCCGAGATTTTACTCTCAGATTAGCGCGGCTGTGATTCGAACTCAGAAGGGTTCAATTCACCTCGGATCTGTTATTCTAAAAGATCATGACGTTACCCCTACGCTATTGAGACATTCTAAATCAATGTTGAATGAAATGTCTTCACGATTTATCTCTGCTGGCATCATGCTAGGATGAGGAAGCAAACGTTAAACAGTTTCTATTATCATTTTCTACTTTTATCAGTTCATCTCCATCTCTCTCTTTCATTACATCTCATTTCATACTCTCTCTCTCTCTCTCTCTCTTTCTCTCGCTGTCTCTCACTCTATATCTCTCACTCATTGTCTGTCGCTCTTTCTTTCAGTAACGCTCTCCCTAATCCGTCTATTCCTCTATTTCTATCTATCTCCCGCTCTCTCTTTCTCTCTCTCTCTCTCTGTCTGTCTCTTTCTCTCACTCTCTCTCTCTCTCTCTCTCTCTCTCTCTCTCTCTCTCTCTCTCTTCATCTCAACATGATGAGATTATCTAAGGCTTAACTCCACTCCTACTCTACAATTATAAGTTATTTTATGCCAGATGGGCACACCCTTGATCTCTTCCTCTATCACAAAACTCTCAGATTTTATTTTTTATCTTTGGACGAACATTCCACTTCTTCGCCCGGAGGATAATTTTTACACCCTATCACCCCTCCCCCTCCAAATCGCCTGGAATAGTCGCTTCTGGAACGAGACTGAGAGAATCCGCTAAAAGACGGACTGTTGGGGGCTCCATGCTCCTAGCTGCATGCTTCAGGCTCCGGGCTATTCTTCCATTAGCGCCTCGCAATGCGACCTCATCCGGAATTATTACACTGTAATGCTGAGCGCTCGGGCAGTGCGCAAAGTCGTAGACTTGAAGACTTTAACTGGATTAGACGATGTGATAGAATGAGAAATAGAAACACCCCCACACACTCGCTACCGCCTGGGTGTAGTGATACAGGTACGTGTTCAAATTCTGGCTAACCCAACGATGGAATACTCTTTACGGACCGCGAAAGAAGAATATTAGTAGCAGTAACGTGTCATTTTGCAGATCCTTATTTGGTAGTTTATTATATATTTATATATGTTATTTATATACAAATATATATATACACATGTATATATATATATATATATATATATATATATATATATATATACTATATATAATTAATGTACACCTCTCTTCTCTCTTCAGTGCACTGCTAAGTGGCCGGTTCAAGGTACATAAGATGGTACACGGTACAAGGTACACATCATACTCAAAGTCTGTTTTCTCGCTCCATAAGAGCACTCAGTAGATCAACAAGTTAATCTCTTCACAAAGTCTATGTCTTATCCATACCTTATGTAGCCTCTCTCTCTCTCTCTCTCTCTCTCTTAGTGCACTGCCTACTGGCAGGTCCATGGTATAAAACACCACCACTCATCTCTATCTTCCGTTTTCCTCTTCATGTCCACATACGAGTGGATCTTTAAATCATCTGTAGCATTTCTTTTTATATACCATTATTCTTGGAGGATTCTGCTTAAGATGAGGTGGTCCCCTATGCCTTCCTCAGCTTCGACTAACATTTGCTGGGCAGGGGCGTCATTCCTTGAGAAAACAATCCTGTTTACCAATCATGTAGCCTGTAGCTTGGGAAAAGTATGGCTTCTGAGGTGATTT
>CAJHZI010000340.1:307500-328730 GCA_905160935.1 Enchytraeus crypticus
CTCGCTCGGTTCTTAACCTCGTATGTGATTAGGTATCCAGTGAAATAAAAGTTTATTAAATACTTCTGAGCAGTCACTGCACTTTTTACTATTGTACTCAATGACAGTAATATTAGCCACAAAAATGGCATACTCCATAATGTTTATTATAACAACCAGCTGATAACTTATAATAGACATATGAAAGATTTACATGGCGAAGTTCGTAGTTTAGACACAAATAACGGTGTTGAATCAACGATCCAAATGTGCAGCCTACTCGAATAATATTTATAAAAAACATAACATATTACAACAATATACAAATATTAATACAATTGTATTAAAATATTATTAGTAAAAATGATATTAATAATTAGACATCATCAAGAACAAAGATTTATAGTGTGTAATAATTATTTAAAAACAGTTGGACTTACGACTAACCACTCCTTAATTACTTTAAAGTTAATATATTTAAACAGCAACTACTTTAATCTTTATATTAATAAACAAATAATACTATAATAATACTAAATAAAATAATATTCACTGCATACAAAATATTATAATAAACTAATAATAATAATAATAATAAAATGTAAAATAATATAATTAAGAACAATTATATATATATATATATATATATATATATATATATATATATATATATATATATATATATATATTGGTCGCAGATATATATTCGCAGATTGGTCGGGGTGAATTAATCTGTAGTGATGTGTGCTGTTGGAGACGTTCCTGACATCATCCCTGGATGAGGAAACGGACGTTAAACCTTTATTATATATATATATATATATATATATATATATATATATATATATAATGAAGTATAATAAAATATAAATATAAATAATATCTATCCGTTATCCCGACCCTGGTTAAACTGGGATTTAAGGGAAGATGATGATGAATAATATCTATTCGTATGCAAGATTTCAACCACGCTTCTTTCCTAGCATATACATAGCAGTGGGAGCCTATTTGAAATCTTTGTTCAAAAATTCATTCAGCCGATTTTCTTTCAAGCACATTGGCCTGCTTTTGTTTTACAGCAATTACTCGGCTCTTTCGTTTCCTGCCTCGGTTAACCTGATTACTTGCTAATAGCTGAACGACATTTCTGCTGTTTTACAGTAGATTCCTCTTCACTTTCTAGTTACATTGTTTACTGATGCCACGTCAAAGAGTTTTGTTTTTAGGTTTGTTTAATCTTTATGATCAAACTCCATGTGTGTTTAAACTATTTGAATTAGGTGTTGTTAAACATGTATTTGTAAATGTGGACTACAGAACATTTGTATAAACATACCTCTACTTCGCATATTCTATTAAATGAGTTGGAGATGTATTTGTTTACGAATTTGGAGTAACATTCGGGTGTTTATAGATGTTAAAAGTTAATTATAAAACAATTTATTTTGTTGTTGATAATTATGTGTCCGGACCAGTAAAACATAGGTAATATAGATCCTACCCTTGTTGAATACAGTGTAATAACAATTTCTAAACTAATTTTAAAGTTAACTTTTACATTAAGATTTGACGGTGGTATTATTTTGTTATTCCATCTCCTAGTTGATCACTTGATGGCTTAAGATCTTTCTTATATATTGATTTACCATTGAATTGGTGAAAGTAAATTTAATTAATTAATTAATTAATTAATCAATTGGATTCTCTTTTAATGACAGTTACCGTTGACTGTTAATGGAAAACGTACCTTGAACCTTATTAACGAGTGAATGCCAAAATAGCTTTCGGGGTGAGACGGTGGTTTGTTCGCAAGTTGTTCGACAGCGGATCAGTAGGGCCAGGGTTCAAATCCAGTGCTCCCCCGTCGCTGGTGTCCTATCGAGCAGGAAACTGACGTTAAACTTATCTTTAGTCAATCTCATCTGAGCATCAGCAGGAAGGTAATTGTGGTTTGGCTCTTATAATAGAGATAAAACTGCCGTTAAAAGTGATTGGCCATCGATTGGTCGCCCCTTTACAACAGTTGCAATCATTTGCTCGGTGTTGTCGTGAACGATGACTCAGTAAAATTTAAATCAAGTCCTGCCTAAATTTTCTGGAATAGCTTGGACGGAAGACGATGTAATTATTTCCGTGGAACAATGTGCCCGGTGAAACAGACAGTGTGAGAGAGAATTATTAAAGGGAAATTGGTGACACAGGAGACGATGGAAGTTGAAGACAAATATTTAACAGTTATAACTCGTCAGTTCATTGGCTGGAGCCAGTGGCGATGTGGGTAAAATATTCCACCGCGGATCAGTATGTGCGGGGATCAAATCTTGGGCTCGTCCGTCACTAGCATCGCTTAGGAGTGAGGAAACCGACGTTAACGTTTAGCTTTTTCAGACTCTGCAGTCATCTTGTATTAGCAAACAACACATAGAGGTTGAGAATCGGTTTTATTTATAATTGTAGTTTTATAACAGCAGCCCGATTTCTGCACAGCACGTCGCAGTCTCGCTTCCTCTACGCTACAGCTTTGAGCAGAGTCTTAACAAAGCTGATTACATGTAGCCTTGAAGTAGCGCAGCTGACGTATATCAAAGACTTCATAGTTTATATTTGAAATACTGAATAGTCAGGTTGAGTGACAACATGGTAAGAAATGATAAGAACATTGGAGAAATAAATTTAAGTGATTTGTGTAAACTGAATGAGTTGAAGACATTCCTGAAATATATGTCTTTAGTAATTGTAATATTCAATTCCTCTCTCTCTTTCTCTGTCTCTCTCTCTCTCTATTTCTCTCTCTCTCTCTCTCTCTCAAAAGTCTAATCTGCTCCTCTATGTTTCACAATGTCAATCAATCAAACATTTGGCTCTCTTACACAACCCGGGTACTCTCAAGAGTTGAGCTGTTCTCTATGTCCAGTGCTTGTGCTTAGACTATGAGTCACTACCGGTGCGTCACTTGTTTCCATTAAAGCAAAGCTAGTGTTAACGTCAGTTTCCTAACTCGAAAGCGATGTCAATCACGGGTGAGCCCAGTATTTGAACCCCTCACTTACTGTTCCATTGTCGAATAACACCCACATCGCCACTGGCTCCAGTCAGTTCATTCACAGGTAAATTCATTCATTCACAGGTAAATTCATTCATTCATTCACAGGTAAATTCATTTATTCACAGGTAAATTCATTCATTCACAGGTAAATTCATTCATTCATTCACAGGTAAATTCATTTATTCACAGATGAAACACTAACTACCAGACTCTCTCATTTCTCGCTGTCACGTGACCTCGGAAGCCATATTTCATTCTATTCTCGACCCTAGATAATCATCTAGCTGTGGAAGGCTTCCAGGAGGTGGAATGACCCGATCTCTTACTCCAGGCTTTCCTCCATTTGACTCTTCTCTCTCGCTGTCGGATATCCTCGATCTCTCTCTCTCTCTCTCAGTGCATTGCCAACTGGCAGGTCCGTGGTATATAACGATTTCACTCTTCTCTTTCGCTGTCAGAGAGATCTCACATAATTCCATGTAGAAAGAATTTAACGTCCGGTTCAGTATTGTAGATAATACTGCTAGAATCGTTTCAGCATAATATGGAAGTAAAATGGATGTAAGACGAAAGTAAAATGGAAGTAAAATGGAAGTAACATGTAAGTTAAATGGAGTAAAATGGAAGTAAAACGGAAGTAAGATGGAAGTAAGATAGAAGTTAGATGGAAGTAAGATGGAAGTCTGTAGTACAGGTAGGCAAAACAGGATCTCTGTGGTGCGGGATTGAATATAAAGCAGAGTAATGGAGGTTTATGATGGATTTGATCCCTCGAATATAAACTGATCCGCAGCTTATCCAAGCGTTGATCTTATGAAACAAGCGAAACAGCGTACAGTACTTACACTAACACACCAACACAAAGACACACTCTCTCTCTCTCTCTCTCTCTCTCTCTCTCTCTCTCTCTCTCTCTCTCTCTCTCTGTCTTTCTGTGCCTCTCTCTAACAGCTGCTGTGGTTAAAGCAGCTGTTATCAGCTGATCTATAATGTTGGCTTATCTTTGTCTATTGTTTATATCCACTTGAATGCTGTTGACATTCCAATTTCTTCTGTTTATCAACAACTGAAGGACTCATGTCTATTCAATTCTTCTGTTAAAACCTCAGAAACGTTTTGAATGTTTTTGCATTGAATTAAATGTTTGCTCATCATTTGAAGTTCAGCTTCTGTCTTCTGCCATTCTTTTACTCTCTGTCTCTGTCCCTGACTCGCTGTCTCTCTCTCTCTCTCTCTCTCTTTCTCTCTCTCTCTCTGTATCTCATTCACAGTCTGTTTCTCTTGGTCTTTCCCTCTCTTTACGTATCTTTGTAATCACTTTCCCTCTTCCTCTCTCTCTCTCTCTCTCTCTCTCTCTCTCTTTATATATACCTTAATATATTTCCATTTATCTATCATTTTATATACTCTGTCACTCTCTCTCGCTCTCACTCTCTCTCTCTCTCTCTCTCTCTCTCTCTCTTTCTCGCTCTGTCATTTCATCCTATCTCTACATAACCGTTGGAAATCCTCATAAGTGAGTCAAAGCTTTTATCTCTTATTATCCCTCCCCCAATCCCTCTAGCAATTTCATAAGATTTCGTCACGTTCAAGTGATTAGCCGGCAGCTTGTGTTAGACAATAACTGGATTGAGAGGTGGGGTCATGGATAGAAGGGGTTGGGTCAGGGATAGAAGGAGTGGGGTCAAGGTTTGATAGAGTATGTGACAGAATGGGTATGATCAGAATTTATTGTAGTATGGTTAGAGTTAGAATGGCTGTGGTCAGGGTTTGAGGGATGGATTCTGTGACAGAATGGAGGTGATCAGAGTTTGAAGGGTTAGGGTCAGAGACTGAACGAGTGTGTTTAGGGAAAGATGGGTATGATAGGAGTTTGATAGGGTTGGGGTCAGAAATAGGGGAGTAGCTTATCAAGATAATCTAACCCCGCCTTTAGCACTAACTTCCAACTAAACCAGAGCGTCCACCCCTAAGATTTATCTTTCTATTCAGAGCTCAGCAAGATTGGCAGACCCATGGCATAATTCTCTCTACTCTCTGCACTAAGAATCGTTCACTAGAGAACTGCTTAATAGCAGAGCCATGGCACAATTCTCTACTTGATAGCAGAGCCATGGCACAATTCTCTACTTGATAGCAGAGCCATGGCACAATTCTCTCAACTTTGTTGACTTAGTGTCGTCCACTGGAGAGCGCACAGTCTCCCACCACTGTTTCTCTTTCTCAAACCTCTCCTCAGTGTTTGTTCATCTTCCACCATACTCATTGACGAGGACAGAGACTTATGAGAAAATATCTTCATGAGGGGGAGGGTGGAATCTATGTGAAAATCTTTATCTATCCGCCCCCCACCTCCCCAACCCGCTCAATGACTCTTCAGAGTTTACCCTCTTTCAAATAATGGCTCAGTAAATACGATAAAACGCCACGCTTCACGCCACGCATCACGCCTCGCACCACGCCACGCATCACGCCCCGGGTGAATCCTATTGACTCTGAGTACACTGATGCCGCTCAGTCGTCGGGTTTAGAGGCGAGCTCTTACTCGGAATTCTGAAAATATTTTAAATTTATTAGAAAAGATTTCCAGTCGGTGATCAGGTTTAGTTTTACGGCGTCATCTCAAACAGCTGATGTCGTATTTGATCTTCCTTTAGGCACTCGCTTCATACTATAGATAAATTTTCTCACTCTCTCTTAGTGCACTGACTACTGGAAGGTCCATGGTATTTAACACCTCCACTCTTCTCTGTCTTCCGCTTTCCTCTTCATTTCCACATATGAGTGGGACTTTAAATCATCATTAAATCATTTTCTCACTAGCTTATCAGTAATTTTAAATTATATATCGATGTCTTAGCAGCAATATCTTATGAATAACCTATATTTTATCAATATCATTTTAATACTTTACTATCGTCATCATCTTCTTCTCTTAAATACCGTTTTAAATAGGGTAGAGATACGAACAGACCTTCTCCATTCCTCTCTGTCCCACACCATATCATCAGCATGATATATATGTAAAGATATTGTATTTTACGGCATGTTTACTCATATTTAAATATGAATTTATATATTTTAAGATTTGAATATTCATATTAGATGCAAATATTCTTGCTGATGCATGAATATTCATGGTTACGTAAATATTCATGTTAGCGTGTGAATATTCATGTTAGATGTGACTATTCTAATGAGAAGAAGAAACCTTTTTAAGATATAATTCCCATTTACCTTGTACTAGATACTATAGATAGTGTACTGAGATAGAGAGAGAGAGAGAGAGAGAGAGAGAGAGAGAGAGAGAAAGAAATGGAGAGAGACGGAGGGAAGGTGAGAGAGTGTGAGGGAAGTAGCTTTTATTTATACCTGGATTTCATAGAGCCGAGAAAAACGAAAATATAATTATTAAGAGTGACTTAAAAGTAATACATAATTTAAGACCTTGTCTCTGAGAAATCTCGACCTTTCCTAGTAACTGACTCTAACCTCGTAGTCATTTGCTAATTATGAGTAATTCTCGTAATGAAATTATTTAGGATCGGCCTTGTACATGTATGTGTGCAGTGGAAACTTAATTTCTGTCAGAGACTTTCTCTCATTTATTAGAGGCTTTAAATTCATAAATTCGTGTGGGGAATACTATCAATGGATGAAATTGAGAAAATTAATATTGTTCTTTTGCCTTCAGCGTTGATATAAATATGTTTTTTTCTCAACAGATATTTATCTGTAATTAGATGGATGTTAAAAATATTCATACAAAACAGCAAATCATTCATACTAGATACCTGAAATACTTTAAATAAGTCCTTATTGAGTGAAAATGCGAAACTCTTAATATTAGATTTATTTAAATTTAGCGTTTTAAGAGCATATAGACTGGGAAGTATGTTTAATTTCAAATTGCAAACGATTCATAATAATAATAATAAAGGTTTATCGTCCGTTTCCTCATCCATGGATGATGTCAGGGACGTCATTAACAACAGAAGTACAATCAACTACAAATAAATACAAAATGAATATAACCATTGTATGTAAATCATACAATAGTTGCATAAAATTGAAACAAACATATTGAATTATGCAATTAACTAAAACAAGCCCATCAATACTATTCAATCGGTCCCTAGTGAGATCATTGCTCTATCTAGCTAGGCTCAGCTAATAGACCAGGTAATAGACCAGGTAATAGACCAGGTAATAGACCAGGTAATAGACCAGCTAATAGACCAGCTAATAGACCAGGTAATAGACCAGGCACAGCTATAATTAAACACAAGAAAACTTAGAATAAAAGCTACAAACATCTCTAAACCTGACTTCAACAACGTACGATAGCTCGAGTATATCAAGTCCAACTGAAGGGAAATTTTGCGCGTCTGAACTTGACACTAAGCGCACTACATTCTACACGATTAAATACACTGTCAATTATGTGATGTTCGTGCATATGTCAGCAGATGCATTAAGCTGTATGGTAGAAGTGGACCTGACGGTGTGTGCAAGTGAAGTAAAGTGGCTTCAAAACGACACATTGAAGATCTTCTCTCTGATATACGTGTTTATACAGCTCTCCAGATATTCTCTGGAAATATCAACATTATACACAAGAAGTTGAGTTAATAGTAGTAGTAATAATACTAATAATAATAAAGGTTTAACGTCCGTTTCCTCATCCAGGGATGATGTCAGGGACGTCCCCCATCACATGTCAGTACAAATCGATTCACCCCAAACGATCTGAAAACACATGTGGCAAAAGAAAGAAAAAGATCCTAAACGGTGGCGATCCGAGGATAAAAAAATAGTCAAGCAAGATGAAAAAAGTCTATGGTGGGAAGTAATTGGGTACTGATTAGGACATGTATATCACGTAATTGGGTACTCAATAGGTCAAGTATATCGTGTAATTAGGTATAGATTAGGTGAGGTGAGGTGCTGCTACATGCCTGTTATCTGATATATCATGTAAGCAGGTATCTATTAAATAAGATATATCACGGAAGCAGGTACTTATTAGATATATCATGTAAGCAGGTACTTATTAGATATATCATGTAAGCAGGTACTTATTAGATATATCATGTAAGCAGGTACTTATTAGATATATCATGTAAGCAGGTACTTATTAGGTAAGATATATCATGTAAGCAGGTACTTATTAGATATATCATGTAAGCAAGTACTTATTAGATATGATATATCCTGTAAGCTGTGATACAGAGCAGGACATGTCATGCCTGGCTACACTTGTCTGGGCTGTCCGCTAATGGGACGGACACTGAACGGAGACTGAACGCTGGACTGATTTAATGTCGACCATGAGGCGGGTCTCATACTGCGCCGCTCTGATAGCGCGAATACGTGAATATCGAGAAATCTGAATCCTAGCAGCACTAGCTGCTTGTGTAGCATGCGATAGGAAGGCGTTAGCTACTTTTGTAGCATGCTATAGAGTAGATTAGCTGCTTGTATAGCATGCTATAGAACAACATTAGCTGCTTGTATAGCATGTTATAGAACAACATTAGCTGCTTGTATAGCATGCTATAGAAGAGCATTAGCTGTTTGTATAGCATGCTATAGAACAGCATTAGCTGTTTGCATAACATGCTATAGGACAGCATTAACTTCTTGTATTGCATGCTATATAGCTGCATTAGCTGTTATTTTGCCTCTCTAACATCATCTACAGGCCGAGCACGGACGTTAAACTCATGTTGTTATTGCTAGTTATAGCGCCGGACTATCCACGATTAATCCACTAGCGGTCAGGACTTGTATTTCATTCCAGCAATCAAGTCCTCCATCCATCAAACAGCCGCTAATTAATTTACCCCCCCCCCCCCCATCTCACCACACACCTCTTCAAGTTGTGGAGTGATAGACTATAATGCCTTGATAAATTGTAAAAATATTGTAATATACTGTAACATAGTCATATAGTAACATAGTCATATAGTAACATAGTCATATAGTAACATAGTCATATAGTAACATAGTCATATAGTAACATAGTCATACAGTAATATAGTCATATAGTAATAATAATATAATATCATAACATAGTAAAATGTAGTAATATACATGTAGTAATATATAATAATATAGTAATAATATAGTAATATAATATGCTGGTAAAGCTAAGGTTAACGTCAGTTTCCTCACTCGAAAGCGATGTCAGTGACGGGCGAACCCAGGATTTGAACCCCGCACATACTGATAGTAATATATTAATTTATATTTATATATTTATTTTTGTATATTTTTATTTTTATTTTTTATTGTTATAATAATAGGCTTAATAGTAATATTAATAATAGTTATTATATTTTCTTTTTTGTTTTAATTATTATTATCATTATTATTACTATTGGCATAAAACTTTTTTTCAACATTATACTTTTCTAGAAACAGTAAGTAAATCAAATAAATCTAAAAAGAAAAAAAACGCTGCAAGATCTCAGTACTGCAGCCTTGAGCAAGCTGTTTTATTCTTTGTTGCTTCGTGTAGGCTGGCGGTTTCAATGCATCAAGCATTAGTGCGCAGTTAGTCAAATACGGAAAGAACAACGGATTCATTTTAGACGCATACATCTAATGCATTAAATAGATCTTTCTTAAGAACTTTTCATTGTCTGAATTATACTTTTCAAGTGAAGTAAAATCGTGGTAGTTTTAAATATAAACCAAATGCTTTATAAACTCCCAGGAATTTCGTCAGATGTCCTTTTGTTGAAAATTCCTATGAAACTACTCGACCATTTAAGAATATTTGGACTTCTTTGAGATAAGCAGCGGAAGATATTTCTACATTTCCTATCGTAAGTGGTAAATTTGGATAAAATCTGAAATCTGTGAATATCTCAATTCTTCCTCTATTATTAAGTTTTAAAATCTTCCGCCCTAGGCAGGAATGGTTATTTCTTTACTAAACGAGGAGTTGTTAATGCATATCCGACTCTCCCATTATAAATCTATATTTTTATGGTTAGAGATGACATTTTTACAATTTTTTGGAGAGAAAATACGAAAACATTTAAGTGATTGACCGAGAGTTAGATCAGCTCCTCGTGTTGAAGGAATCATCAGCGACGAGCTACTTGACTCTTCAAGCCTTTGACTGCAGACTGCGGGCTAGTAGTTGTCATGGGCGATAGTAGCAATCCTCTCTGGTTGTTGTTGTTGTTGCACGAGGTGCTTTCTCTCCTAGTTAGCAGCTTCATCCACATACTACCTTCGGCTTGAGGAGTGGTCAACTTGATAGGTTACTTGTGACCTCTTTGACGGCCTTGTTTGTGTATGTCACTGTATATTTTGAGTGTATCGAAATAAACATAGTTCTCTCTCTCTCTCTCTCCTAACCATACTGCTGCACCAGCAGCATGGAACTCTCTGCCGCTGCAACTTCTAAGCTTCATTCGCCGCTGTCATACAACGCTCTCTCTCTCAGTGCACTGCCTACTGGCCGGTCCACGGTATAAAACACATCCACTCATTTTTATCATCCGTTTTCCTCTTCATGTCAACGAGTTGATCTCTAATCATCTATAACATTCCTATTGATATACCATTATTATTGGAGGGGGGTCTGTTTATGACGAGGTGGGCCACCCATGCCTTCCTCAGCTTCATTCGACACATGGAATATTGGTTTAATTATTATAGTTATATATATTATATATTATATATAGTTATATAATTATTATATTTATCTTAATTCTAATCCGCATTATTATTAATTGTTAAATTAGTATATTTTATTTCTCGAAACCAGAAACCTAATGGGTTGCTTCACGGTTGCAGGGGTGGGGGGTGAGAATGTTCACAATTATTACACTTATGAAACTCACCTTTGTGACCCCAGATGTCTACAGATTTGCCTCTACAATTCCATGCGTGCTCGATGTTGTCATTGACAGGATCAACTTTGTAATTGTTGTTGTAGCCACGTGATTGACAACTTTCCTGTCCATTCACTCAATCAACAGGTCAGGTGTCAGATTATGCGAAAGTCACTGAGCCCTAGAAATAGATTCCCTTTCTCTTCTGCTTCAACTTTTAACTGTAGAACTAAAATTTTAGTAGTATTGCCTGAGACTTCCCTAATTATAAACAATTACGTATTGTACATACCAAAATTTATCAAAACTGCTATTAGCATTCCCTTCTACATTATCACACACAGGTAACAGCAATTAAATTTATGGAGGAAGGAAGTATAATGCATTCTTTAACTCCATTCAAATTAGAGTTAATTTGTAATTGTATATTCAGAATAAACCACCTTGAACGATGCAATAGATAAACTAATATAAAAACTACTTCTATTTTTCTATTTGCCTCATCATTAGCGAGCCTAACGTTAAACCACACTGCGTACCTGGCTGTTTATTTAATGTAACTGAGGTTTGAGAGTCGCATGATATAACTCAGATTCTATTAGCTGTTTATGGAGTTGACGCCACTCATTTAGAATCCAATGTAAAATGTGCGTGTTAATTTCTTGTCGTGTTTCAGATGATTTAATTAGCGCTGCCAGCTGATGCTAATCGGGGTTTTATCGCGTAATGGTAACACTGCACGGAACCGGAAGCAGTTAGAAATCAACGGCTGCTGATGGGCGCTGCGTGACTGAGCGAAATTGAAAGAATCTGAAGAATTAATAGCATCATGTGGAATTATGTCAGATGAAGTTTCGTCCAAGCTGCACCAAATTCCTCCAAAGAATTGACTGGAAAAGTGTCAAGTCTTGCTTGACTAGTGTTTACCGGTAAAGAAAAAATTTCAAAGTGGTCACCTAACTACGCATTTGCTGATCTGATGTAAATTATTATATCATTGAGTGTTCGTCCTAATTGTTCATTCATATGTAGCAAGCAAAAGATTTAAATTTACGGATTTACAATTAACTTGAAATTGAAATGCCGGTATTTATTATCAGTTATATTATGAAACCTTCAAGAAGAATCTAGTGGTTTTCAAAATTAATTATACCTCCAGATGGAATTCATTTAACTGTCATATATAGAAGTATAATAAACAACTTCGAGTTTGGAAAAAATGAACGTCGAACTTCAGCTATCATTGTAAGAAAGTGTGTGGAAAATATTCTAGAAAACGACAGTATTGTAATGAAATAAAATAGTAAATCATTAGCTCTTCCTTCTACAGCTGATCCTTAATCAAGCGCGTTGGGCCCTAGTAGGATAGTATCAAAGTTGTGAGTATCAGCAATATTTAAATTGAATACCGAGCGATTTCATTCTTCAAAACAAAAAAGTGCAAAGCGTCTCTTTACTCCCTCACCATACGTATAAAGTTTTACGTTAGCAATCGAAGAGCAGCCACAAAAGAATGAGCTGTGAGCCTTAGATTCTGATGAAATATCAGATCATCAGTAAGCAATTAATATTTTCAATCAATGATTATAGATCTACAAATAAATTTTCAAAGGGAATAAAATTTATTGACAATATCGGTTTACCTCAGTTGAAGAAACAATCATATCGCCGCATAATTGAAATAAAGGTGTCGACGAATACAGGTAAAAACTAATTGAAGCTTTAGAACAAAGACCAGAACAGGGTTGTGAGGCAGACAGGAATTGTTGTAAGAATAACACGCTTTCAGAATATCGTCTCCGGCTAATGAAGTCTGGAATGAGAACGTTTGATGAAATAAACATTGAGAAATAAAAAGCTCCATTCGAGCTACTTTGCGGAATATAGAAAGAAAATATACCTGTACAAGATATAAAACTGTGTGTAGTAACTGATGTTGATTGAGATTTTCCTAACGTTCAAAATTGAAAAGATTTCGCAAAGGAAATAACTGAAGAGACTTGGCATACTGGAGACACTAATCTACACAGAGCAGCAGCTTCCCATTCTCAATGCTCAAAGAACTTAAATAAGAGTGCTAATATGGTCTACAGAATCTAGCTATCATCTAATCTACTGTCCATCAATTTCACAACACGCAGGAGCTGTCTTCAAACATGTCGGACGTTTCTCTGTATCTAAACGCAGAATCTTCTATCTGATAGACTCGATCATCTAGCGATGACGTCAACGCCTGGAGTGAACTCCTCCATACATACAGCCGAGGCTCCCCACTACGCCCCCTGGCAGACAGTCCTCATCCTCGTCGCCTGCTTCATCGTCATCATCGGCACCATCATCGGCAACATCCTCGTCTGCATGGCAGTAGCCATCGTCCGCAAGCTGCGCACCCCCTCCAACCTCCTCATCGTCTCCCTGGCAGTGTCAGACCTCCTGGTCGCCATCATCGTCATGTCAGTGGCAGCGGTCTACGACGTGATGGGCACCTGGGTGCTGGGACGGTCTGCCTGTGACGCATGGACCTCTCTCGACGTATTCCTCTGCACTGCCTCCATCCTCAACCTCTGCGCCATCAGCGTCGACCGCTATCTCGTCATCACGCGGCCGTTCCAGTACGCCGTGAGCAGAACCCCGCTGAGCATGGCGGGTATGATCGGCTTCGTGTGGGTCCTGTCGGCTCTCATCAGCATCCCACCGCTCTTCGTCAACCGGGGCTCGATGACGGCAGAGGACGCCAAGTGTATGGTCAACCCTCAGCTGGGCTATCAGATCTACGCTACAGTGGGAGCGTTCTATCTGCCGCTCACAGTCATGATCATCATCTACACGAGGATCTACATGGTCTCCGCGAGAATATCACTCGCCGAGACGAGATCTTCCCAGCAGTCAGGTAACTCTGCGCTCCTCTCTGAGCGCTGTAGTCCCAGGCTGATGATCAGAGGGTCCACGGCACAGGAAGAGAATCACAACGGCGAGACGTCGAGTAGCGAGCACTCGCTCTATAAAGAGCACTGCAATCATCTCGTCATACCAAACGATCAGACTAACTGCCTGTCAGCAGGCGGAACCAGATCAAAGAAGATCCGAAAGTTCAAGCTCTTCCAGAAGTCCAAGTTCAATCAGCGAATAGCGTCATCTCACGACAGAAAGGCCACGAAGACGCTCGGTGTCATCATGGGAGCGTTCACGGCATGCTGGCTGCCCTTCTTCATCGTGGCGCTCATCCGGTCGTTCTGTGACGAGCCGGAGACGTGCATCGCTCCCTGGATCAACTCTCTCTTCCTCTGGCTCGGATACACCAACAGCTTCCTCAATCCCATCATCTACGCCAGGTTCAATCGGGACTTCAGGACTCCGTTCAAGGAGATCCTGCTGTGCCGGTGCCGGGAGATCAACCTGCGGATGAGGACAGAGAGCTACGTGGAGCAGTATGGACTCCAGAGTGGAGGCAGGAGCATGTCCAGGCCCTCTGTCGACACTGTCGTGAGGTATAACTGTAACCAGGGATATACTTACGTCAAGGTCGGATGCAAGGATGAACCGGTGCCGGCAGCGAATGTTGCTGCTGATAATGAATCTAATAACGACCTACCGTGATATAGTTAACACTAGAAATGTCTCGTTAGTTTCTGCTTTATTTTACCAGAATTTCCTCATATTGAGTAGTAGTGGCAGGCAGGCCTAGTGGGGTATCTAATGGACGGAGTAGGGCGTGGGTGGGGGGGGGGGGTAAGGAAAATTTAAAATAAAATTTGAAATAAATTATGGCTATTGCAGTAGTGTTAATTCTTACTATCACATATTCAAGAAAAGTTAAAGAGATGAGATCAGGTTCGTGTGTTTTAATATAAGTTGATTTTTTCAAAATATTTATAACGTTTTTCGTAAGCTTTCTCTTTATTTAATCATGAGTAAGTCCTAACCTTCCATTTTTAATTCCAAGTCCGCACATTATAATCCGTTTCTGTATGTAGATTACATCTTGAGTGAAATCACTCAGATACAAATTCAAGCATTTATAGAATTCCAGCATTGCTTGCTAAAAATTGTTTAATCTTAGGGTGCGGTGTCTCCATTGCGGCTCAAATTATGGTTATTATAAGTGTAATATGGCAATGATTTAAACTTGGTTTAGTTAGGCCTATATTTACTTAATTGGTTACTTTTATTATTCATAAATGATAGTAAATATCACATACATGTATAGTTGCATTTCTATTTGTAGAAAGTCTAACAAATTAACGGTACTGCTTGTTCAACTCTCCCTGTCTCTGTCTCTCTCTCTCTTAGTGCACAGCCTAATGGCAGGTCCATGGCATATAATTCCTCCACATATTTCTATCCCCTGCTTTTCTCTTCATATCAACATTCAACATATTAATTAGTACCCAAATCATCCAGCATCCAAAGTCTAGGTCTTCCTCTAACCCTATTCCTTCCATTCATCTTTCAATTACCTGTCTTAGTAAACAATTCTCTCTCATTATAGGATCCATCCAGTTCTTCTTTCTATTAGTTATGTTATCTATCAATTGTCTATTTATACCAACTCTAGTTAGGACTTCGATCGCAATTGTCTCAGTCCATTTGATCTTCTCCGTTCTTCTCCATAGCCACATTTCAAATGCCTCCAAATTCCTAAGATCGTCCTTTCTTAACGTCCTTGTTTCACATTCGTGGAGCATATAAAAAGTCTTTAAAATCTTTATCTACGTAGTTCTTTTTCAAACTTTTCGTTAGTTTACAAAAGCGCTTTTTATTCAAATCTAGACAGCACTATTTAAATCTAGTCTATCCAACATTTCTGCTGGACAAACACAAACATTTCTGCCACAATTACTGCTTTGTACTGTTTTTTATGCTAATCTGATAAACAATTTCTTTCAGGTAAACAATTTCTACGTTTAATTTTATGTACGTCTGTACTTACAATAAATATATTAAAATAAAACTAAGCAGTCATTACTTTAAGTTCAACTATACTCTATATCTCTCTCCCTGTCTCTCTCTCTCTCTCTCTCTTTCTATCTCTCTCTCTCTATCTACTCTCTCTCTCTCTCTCTCTCTCTCTCTCTCTCTCTCTCTCTCTCTCTCTCTCTATATATATATATATATATATATATATATATATATATATCTCTATCTAACTCTCTCTCTATCTATCTATCTACCAATCTTACAAGATCAGCAAATGCGATGGCAATACAATACAATACAAAAAAATGCGATGCCATACAATACATTACAACACAATACCATGAAGGTTTAACGTTCGTTTCTTCACTCAGACTGATGTCAGGGACGTCTCGAGGGTAACATCCAACTATCAGACGTTCTACAACACCTGAATGCTCAGAAAAATGATTAGATTTAAGAGCTCAATACAATGTCAAGTTCAGGTCACATATTCCTAGTCAGAGTCCAATATCACCTAGCCTAAATGCATTTGATCGTCTGCAAACGTCGTTTAGAAAGAAAAAGATGATGATGCAGTCTACGTCTGATTAATTATTCGCAATTTCTGATAAAGCTAAAATTCTACAAATTTCTCTATAATCTTGTTTTATGCCATATCCTATCTTAAAGGAAGCATCTTTTGCAAGAAGCTCGTATTTATATCAAATCTCATTTCTAACAACATTAATAACGAACATTACTGCCATGACTTTGGTGAAATAAAGATTACATCAATTTACAAGAAATCTTGACAAAACCCCATTTTACAATAAAGTTAGACTCTTCTGCAGTGGACCTAATAGAGAGGCTGACAATAATTTCAATCACGAGGAATCGCCGCCCGGAGAATTGAACGATCTTAACGGAACCCCGCGGAGATTCAATTACATTCAATCAGTCCGCCTGACAGGATTAGCAGATCCGAGAATGAATTGGCGGAAGTGAAATTTGAAGGCACCCGTCAAGTGATGCAGGGTGTAATCATGATTGGGGGGGGGGTGCTTCTTTGAGAAATTTATATTTGAGGATGAGGTTTTGTCGTCCGCAGAAAGAGTCACGACACAGGAGCTGATCCTCGACTGATCAAAGCAGCTCACAGAGAAGAACTGATTAATTTATTGATTGATTGGATGAGCTCTTTACTGAATTAGATATAAAATTTGAAAATAAAATTCTAACAAAACAATTTAACGATTCCATTAATACCAATCAATACCAATTAAATCAGCCCCAACAATTCTAGCAATTCTAATAACAGAAATAAAATTCTACTTAAATTCAGCATTAGCATTGTAATGTATTTAGTTATGAAAATATTTCATACTTTTAAATATTCTTTTTTGGAAAACAGAGGTTAGAAATCAAAGCACAGTTTTAGGAAGAATTTGATCATGGTAACCATAATAACCCTAACCCCAACAACCATCTACTCATACTAACCATACCAACCCTAACCATACTAACCTTACTTTCAGGATTATTCATTTGATGTAGTTGATGTTATATATCAGGCCTACTCTGCTTTTTAAAAATATGTTGTATAGGCCTATTGTTAGGGCCTACATATTACGCTATAGTGTATCAGTAAATAATGGTTACGCAAGTGATTAGTCCTACGTAAGATATAAATTGTTTCAACAAAAAGTTAGTAGAGCGAGATATCATCTTGGATGACACTTCTTTGAGCTTCTTTTTATAAATTCTCCGGCATCCACAGAATTCAGCTGATGAGAAGAGCTTAAGTTCAGTGAGGGAAAAGTAGAATTGTTGGATGAGGAATTAACTTTATAACCTTGAACTTAAAATGTCTCATCGTCATTCACCTCTTTAGCTATGAAAAGAGACAAAACAAAACAAAAAAATAACAAAATAATAACATAACAACAAATCTAAATAGAAGAAGTTCCCAAATAACAAAAGTAGTTCCAGGTAAAGACTGACGATAGTTAACTACTGATAAAAGAGATATAAATTTCATGTTCTGTCATCTGGCGAATGAAATTTACCACCTAGAATGGTAATTAATTAAAGATAACAAACGAAATTTACAGAGCAGTAGATGATTCAAAGTTGTAGATGATTCATAGTTGTAGATGATTCATAGTTGTATATGATTCATAGTTGGAGATGATTCATGGTTGTAGATGATTCATAGTTGTAGATGATTCATAGTTGTAGATGATTCATAGTTGGAGATGATTCATGGTTGTAGATGATTCATAGTTGTAGATGATTCATAGTTGGAGATGATTCATGGTTGTAGATGATTCATAGTTGTAGATGATTCATAGTTGGAGATGATTCATGGTTGTAGATGATTCATAGTTGTAGATGATTCATAGTTGGAGATGATTCATGGTTGTAGATGATTCATAGTTGTAGATGATTCATAGTTGGAGATGATTCATGGTTGTAGATGATTCATAGTTGTAGATGATTCATAGTTGGAGATGATTCATGGTTGTAGATGATTCATAGTTGTAGATGATTCATAGTTGGAGATGATTCATGGTTGTAGATGATTCATAGTTGTAGATGATTCATAGTTGGAGATGATTCATGGTTGTAGATGATTCATAGTTGTAGATGATTCATAGTTGGAGATGATTCATGGTTGTAGATGATTCATAGTTGTAGATGATTCATAGTTGGAGATGATTCATGGTTGTAGATGATTCATAGTGATTCATAGTAGATGATTCATAGTTGGAGATGATTCATGGTTGTAGATGATTCATAGTTGTAGATGATTCATAGTTGGAGATGATTCATGGTTGTAGATGATTCATAGTTGTAGATGATTCATAGTTGGAGATGATTCATGGTTGTAGATGATTCATAGTTGTAGATGATTCATAGTTGGAGATGATTCATGGTTGTAGATGATTCATAGTTGTAGATGATTCATAGTTGGAGGTTGTAGATGATTCATGGTTGTAGATGATTCATAGTTGTAGATGATTCATAGTTGGAGATGATTCATGGTTGTAGATGATTCATAGTTGTAGATGATTCATAGTTGGAGATGATTCATGGTTGTAGATGATTCATAGTTGTAGATGATTCATAGTTGGATTCATGGTTGTAGATGATTCATGGTTGTAGATGATTCATAGTTGTAGATGATTCATAGTTGGAGATGATTCATGGTTGTAGATGATTCATAGTTGTAGATGATTCATAGTTGGAGATGATTCATGGTTGTAGATGATTCATAGTTGGAGATGATTCATGGTTGTAGATGATTCATGGTTGTAGATGATTCATAGTTGTAGATGATTCATAGTTGGAGATGATTCATGGTTGTAGATGATTCATAGTTGTAGATGATTCATAGTTGTAGATGATTCATAGTTGTAGATGATTCATAGTTGTATATGATTTCATAGTTGTAGATGATTCATAGTTGTTGATTCATAGTTGTAGATGATTCATAGTTGTAGATGATTCATGGTTGTAGATGATTCATAGTTGTAGATGATTCATAGTTGTAGATGATTCATGGTTGTAGATGATTCATAGTTGTAGATGATTCATAGAGATGATTCATAGTTGTAGATGATTCATAGTTGTAGATGATTCATAGTTGGAGATGATTCATGGTTGTAGATGATTCATGGTTGTAGATGATTCATAGTTGTAGATGATTCATAGTTGGAGATGATTCATGGTTGTAGATGATTCATAGTTGTAGATGATTCATAGTTGTAGATGATTCATAGTTGTTGATGTTGGAGATGATTCATGGTTGTAGATGATTCATAGTTGTAGATGATTCATAGTTGGAGATGATTCATGGTTGTAGATGATTCATGTTGTAGATGATTCATGGTTGTAGATGATTCATGGTTGTAGATGATTCATAGTTGTAGATGATTCATAGTTGGAGATGATTCATGGTTGTAGATGATTCATAGTTGTAGATGATTCATAGTTGGAGATGATTCATGGTTGTAGATGATTCATGGTTGTAGATGATTCATAGTTGTAGATGATTCATAGTTGGAGATGATTCATGGTTGTAGATGATTCATGGTTGTAGATGATTCATAGTTGTAGATGATTCATAGTTGGAGATGATTCATGGTTGTAGATGATTCATAGTTGTAGATGATTCATAGTTGTAGATGATTCATAGTTGGAGATGATTCATGGTTGTAGATGATTCATGGTTGTAGATGATTCATAGTTGTAGATGATTCATAGTTGTAGATGATTCATGGTTGTAGATGATTCATAGTTGTAGATGATTCATAGTTGGAGATGATTCATGGTTGTAGATGATTCATGGTTGTAGATGATTCATAGTTGTAGATGATTCATAGTTGGAGATGATTCATGGTTGTAGATGATTCATGGTTGTAGATGATTCATAGTTGTAGATGATTCATAGTTGGAGATGATTCATGGTTGTAGATGATTCATAGTTGTAGATGATTCATAGTTGGAGATGATTCATGGTTGTAGATGATTCATGGTTGTAGATGATTCATAGTTGTAGATGATTCATAGTTGGAGATGATTCATGGTTGTAGATGATTCATAGTTGTAGATGATTCATAGTTGTAGATGATTCATAGTTGGAGATGATTCATGGTTGTAGATGATTCATGGTTGTAGATGATTCATAGTTGTAGATGATTCATAGTTGGAGATGATTCATGGTTGTAGATGATTCATAGTTGTAGATGATTCATAGTTGGAGATGATTCATGGTTGTAGATGATTCATGGTTGTAGATGATTCATAGTTGTAGATGATTCATAGTTGGAGATGATTCATGGTTGTAGATGATTCATAGTTGTAGATGATTCATAGTTGTAGATGATTCATAGTTGGAGATGATTCATGGTTGTAGATGATTCATAGTTGTAGATGATTCATAGTTGTAGATGATCACGGTGTGTAGATGATTCAAGAGTTGTAAGAGATTTCATAGTTGTAGATGATTCATGGTTGTAGCATGATTTCATATTGTGATGATTCATAGTTGGAGATGATTCATAGTTGTAGATGAATTCATAGTTGTAGATGAGTCATAGTTTGGAGGAATGATTCAGATTTTGTAGATGATTCATAGTTGTAGATGATTCATAGTGGGAGATGATTCATAGTTGTAGATGATTCATAGTTGTAGATGATTCATAGTTGTAGATGATTCATAGTTGTAGAAGATTCATAGTCGTAGATGACTCACAGTGGTAAAGATTCATAGTGGGAGATGATTCATGGTTGTAGATGATTCATAGTTGTAGATGATTCATAGTTGTAGATGATTCATAGTTGTAGATGATTCATAGTTGTAGATGATTCATAGTTGTAGATGATTCATAGTTGTAGATGATTCATAGTTGTAGATGATGCATAGTTGTAGATGATTCATAGTTGTAGATGAT
>CAJHZI010000341.1:0-11754 GCA_905160935.1 Enchytraeus crypticus
ATCAACCAACCAATCAATTAATCCAACAACCAATCAATCAATTAATTCTTGTGCTCTGAGCTCAACCACCACAACCGAGAAATCTTTGTCTATAAATAGCAGAGAAAATTTTATGGAAATTCCGATAAAACATGAATCTAAAATTAGACAAAATTTCCCAGCGAGAGAAGTAACTGATGGAGGAAATTTCAGTGCAGGGAATTTTACCGATGGGGAAAAGCCTACCCGAAGAAAACTGGCCCAGACATCTGCGAAGTTAACTACAACTGGCCTAATGGTTACGTCAGTTAGGTCAGACAGTAGTGATGACAGCTGTTCCAGTGTCGACTCTCAGCTAGGTCGAAACACACCAACAGTTCAAAGTATTCACACTAGAATTGAATAGCTGCAGTTTGTGCCGATACGTGTTCTTAAAATACACCAATGTTAATAAGAGTAAAACGCAATAGAATTCCTTTCAATTCGAAAGATCCGATTAGTAATTTAGTCCAACTGTCCAACTATAAATGAAATCATTGATCAGCTGTATTTCGTAGTGTCGACTAATATTAGCATGATGATGATGATGATGATGATGATGATGATGATGACGACGATGATGTAGTATCGACTATTGGCATATGAATACAATATAATACCGCGCCACGCAGTACACTAATAAGATAATTAAATACATAGAATACTTTACCAGCGCATCACGTGGAGTTCATATTCTGAGCCTAAAGGATAATTTACTACTCAGGTGCAATCCTTGGCTGAGGCAACGAACGTTAAACTACTATTACAAGAATAGTAATAATAGTTTAACTATTTTTTATTTTACCCCGGTGTAAAGAACCTGGGGTTTGATAAAAACGATTCGAGCAATACGTGCTGAATCGCCGCCCGGCTACTCGAGGTCATCAATCGGCTTAAAAGAATTGTTGAAGCAGACTGCATGAAATCTTTGCAAAGTCATGGAAAGCCTTTGTCAAAGTACTAATAGTTAAACTATTAGTACTAATAGTTAAACTATTAGTACTAATAGTTTAACTATTAGTACTTTTCATATTTATATATTACTATTATTTTACGTTCTTGTACTGAAACAACAGAACAAGAACGAGCCTGATGTGGTAGAACTGATGGTAACATATTAACGCTTTCTTCTTATTACACTCACTCAACTTCAGCTTTCAATCAGCACATCATACACTGCTTTAGAGTATTGATATAAGCTATATATCTCCGCCATATTGAACTTTGCTTGGATTGCTTGACAATAAACATCAGGTAAATTGTTGCGACGTTATTTGCCATAATTATTGGTGTAGATCTCTTTGATGGTTGACCTACATTAGATTCAATAGTGCTTGATGTTGTTACTGACGACAGTAGCAATCTAATAGTTATTGTTGTTGTTACCAGCTAAGTGTACACTCACACATAGGTTGAGGGGTAGCAGAATCTATTTTTATTTAATTAACGGCCACAAGGCTCTGATTACAGCTTTAAAACAAATACAAATGTTTCTAGTAAAACACAGAGACAGCACAATACACTCGTAGAATTCACTATCAGCAGATAAAATTAACTACAAATAAAAGCGTGTTCCTCCACCAGAATACACTGTCAGCGACGACATAGCTGGGTCTCTAATCCGCTGATACATAGGGCAATCATAAGGCAAGTCTTTTATTAACTAGGCTATAAGAACAGCAGTATTTATCAGAGACAACACTGCAGACAATATTCCTATCAAAGCGCAATACCGGCAAATCCTTGGCAGCATCAATTAACAGCAGTCTAGTAAATAGCAAAACGAGGATTCTAAAAGAGGTGTTAATAAACGATTAAAATCTGTAGATAGAAATGAGACAAGCACAATATAAATAATGTACATCTATTACTAGCTACACTGTACAGGCTGGAGTTTAAATAAACATGTGAGTTGATTATGTGCTACACATTTGAACACATAATAAATGAGTTGATTATATGCTACACATGTGAACACATGATAAATATGTGAGTTGATTATATGATACACATGTGAACACATAACAAATATATGAGATTATGTGAGTAGATTATATGCTATACATGTGAACACATAGTAAATAAGTGAGTTGATTATATGATACACATGTGAACACATAACAAATGTGTGAGGAGATTATATGATACACATGTGAACACATAACAAATATATGAGATTATGTGAGTAGATTATATGCTATACATGTGAACACATAGTAAATAAGTGAGTTGATTATATGATACACATGTGAACACATAACAAATGTGTGAGGAGATTATAAGATATACATGTGAACACATAATAAATCTATATGTGAGTAGATTATATGATGTACATGTGAACGCATGAATCGAGTAAGAGAGAGAGAGAGAAAGAGAGAGAGAGAGAGAGAGAGAGAGAGAGAGATAGACAGAAAGAGCGAGAGAGAGAGAGAAAGAGCAACAAACTAAAGTACATCAGAAACAAATTGCAGGCAATAACACTGTTGATGGTACATTAACAAAATCAACAACAAATCAGGTTTAACGCACGTTTCAGTGCGTGTATTGTCAGAGATGTGAAGAGGTTTGAACCTACTGCCTATTGAACAGCAGCCTAACATGTTACCAATTCAACAAACAATCCAAGTGACACATTAAATAATGTTTTTATAGAATTTCTTTAATCTTAAATTGACATCAGCCTAGCTGGGTATACAGGATTGTTATCTCAGGGAATGACGCCCCGCCCAGTAAATGTTAGCTAAGTAAGGCACAGGGGGCCCACCTCGTCATAAGTAGAATCCCCCACGAATAATGGTATATCAAAAAGGAATGTTATAAATGATTTAAAGATCCACTCGTCTGCGGACATGAAGAGGTAAACTGAAGATAGAGATGAGTGGAGGCGTTTTAATATTATGCCCTGGACCTGCCAGTAGGCAGTGCACTGAGTAAGAGATAAATTATATTAGAAATTAAAGCAAGTCAGGTTTATTGATTAAATATCTTCCATCCTGAGAGTAAATAAACAACAACACTGTCCATATTACTCTTGATGTTTACCTCACAGTGATTGGCTGGCACTGTATGATCAATTTAGCAGCAAGACAACACGGCACGAATTGAGGCACGTGCGCTGATGAAGTGTATTCATCACTACAGAGTTTCTAAATTCAGTCCTGACCAATCACATGAGCGTATTACATGTACCGATGCGAAAATTAAAAATTTAAACCAAAATAATTTTTTATTTAGTAATATCATATAATAATCTAATAAAATGTATAATATAATTTAACTTTTTTTAAATAATATGTTTTATAAAATTTGATTAATAAAAATAACCACATAATTTCAGATATAATATAGGCCTAATATTATTACTTTCGTTATGACCTACAACTGTCACGGTTTTAATCAAGGCAAAATACTTTTAAATTCATTGTGCAATTCTAACAATAATTCAATAACACCAGATATAATATTCTTACAAGAATTGTGGCTTACTCCTGACAATATGCACAAAATTGAGAAATTGTCTGACAATTATATGTTTTACGGGATCTCCGCTATGGAACATAAGGTCTCCTCGTCTCTTTTAATTGGGCGCCCAAGTGGGGGAGTAGGAGTGCTAATTAAACTTAATTTAGTTAAATTTATAAAATGCACTAAAGCGTGTGAGAGATTTGTTTGTATTGTACTTGGTAAAACTTTATTTGTAAATGTTTATTTGCCAAATATTACAACGGAATCCGATAGAGAATTATTTAACGATACCCTGGCTGAAATTGAAATTGCAATTCAGGAGTTTAATGATTGCAATATTGTTTTAGGAGGCGATTTAAATCTAAATCTCATAAGCGGGAAAAATGACTGGTCTGTAACTGCGTTTAAACAGTTTATGTTTCAAAGTGATTTGCTATTATGTGATAACTTTTTATCTAACGCTGATTCATTGGATTACACATTTTCCAATGAAGCAGCTGGCAGATATAGTTTAATAGACTACTTTATTATTAGTAGGAATCTTTATGTAAGTGTTCAAGATTGCAATATCATTGATAGTCCTTTAAATATGTCAGATCACAATCCAGTCTTATTAACTATCAGTGATTGTATTGACTTGACTAAAGTGACATCAGCAACGGAAAACTTCGTTCAGGAGCAGAGTAGGCCTAAGGTTAATCGCTCTCATCATGTTTTGCGTTGGGACCACAGCGATTTGAAATTGTACTATGATTCTACGTATGCATTGTTTTCACCGTTATGGCATAATATGAAACATTTTACCGCATCGTGTGCACTTTCTAGTCATGTTTCAAACAATGAAATTATAGAACACTTTTATGAAACCATAATTCTATGTTTAAATAAAGCAGCCGCTGCAAATGTTAAGGTAAAAAAAGTCAATTTTTTACAAATATTGGTGGGATACCCAAGGTAATACCTTAAAAGAAAAATCTATTCAGACTCACAGTGTGTGGAAAGAATCAGGACGTCCCAAATCTGGTGATATCTATATAGCTAAAGCGAAGGCTAAACGTGAATATAGATCATTCTTAGCTAATAAAATAAAAACTGAAAGAAGTCAGCTCTCTAACTCACTGCATGAGGCCCTCTTAAATAAAGATAATAACACTTTTTGGCACGTTTGGAATGCAAAGTTTGGCGCTTCTAAGGCTAAATGTAGCACTTTAATTAATAACATTAATGATAGTAATTTAATTGCTAATAATTTCGCGGAATTTTTTTTCAAAATTGTACAACGAAAATTCATGTGATTTGGATGATAATTTTGAAGAAAGATTTTCCAACTATATTGGCGATAATCTGGATATAAAATTTGAAGTTGCTACCGTTGATGATGTTATAAACAAGTTGAAGAAAGGCAAAGCCTCTGGAATGGACAATATTACATGTGAACATCTTCAATATGCTCATCCTATTGTTTGCAGTTGCATCACTATGTTGTTTAACTTAATTGTGGCATTAAAGTATGTTCCTGCTGCTTTTGGGGAGGGGATAATTATTCCGATTCCTAAGGGTGATAGGAAATGTGATCATGTTAAAATTGAAAATTATAGAGGAATAACAATCAGTTGCATGCTGTCCAAGATATTTGAAAGTTGTATATTACGTTGTGTAGGCAATTATTTCCTGACATCCGTTCGTCAATTTGGTTTTAAACAAAAAGTGGGATGTAGTAACGCAATTTATTCTTTAAGAAAAACTATTGAATATTTCACAACTAAAAGCTCTACTGTAAATATTTGTTCGTTAGATGTATCAAAAGCATTTGATAAAATTAATTTCAAAATGCTATTCTGCAAATTGATGAACAGAAAATTACCAAGAGTTCTAATTGAACTATTGTTAAATTGGTACGGCAAATTAAATTCACGTGTTAAGTGGAATGATGCTGTATCAAGTAGTTTTATCGTTACTTCGGGAGTAAGACAGGGCGGCATTTTATCTCCAATATTGTTTGCTGTATGTGTCGATGATATGCTAATTAAGCTTGAAAAATCCAAAATTGGTTGTTTCGTATCTTCTCTTTGCTGCAATTCCTTTATGTATGCGGACGATTTAATATTATTATCGTTGACTGTTACAGATTTACAGTCCCTAATTGAAATCAGCACAAATGAATTAACTAATGTAGGTTTAAGTGTTAATTGTAGTAAAACATTCTGCATTAGAATTGGTCCTAGACATAATATTAAGCCCATTAATATGATAATTGATAACAGAAGCATAGAGTGGGTTAATGAAATACGTTATTTGGGATTAGTTTTGGTGTCATCAAAAAGTTTCAAAATTAATATGCAAAACCGTAAGCATAAATTTTTTAGGGCACTTAACGCTATCTTCAGCAAAATTGGGGGCAACGCTGCACCTTCTGTAGTTATCTCACTTGTTGAATCATATTGTGTACCCATTTTGCTGTATGGTTCTGAATGTGTAGAATTGGCAAAGTCTCTGATTCAGAGCCTAGAAAATGCTTATTCTCAATTGTTTAGCAAGTTATTTCGTACATTAGATAAGAAAACAATTAATCAGTGTCAGTTTTTTTCGGGTCAATTGCCGATTGAACTAAAGATTGCAAATAGAAGATTTAATTTTTTGAGGAAATTGTGTCTTTCTGATACCTCTTGTAAATACTTTAATTGTTTTAATGGAGAGTTGTTGCCATTGATTAATAAATACTGCGTCAACGTAATTAATAGGCCTAACTGTACCTTGCCAGTGAGCTTACAAGTTGAGAGACTTGACTTTAAGTCGTTATTGCGAAACTACTTTGAACGTTCGCTAGAAATCAATTAAGGTTTAGTTATTCATTTTTAGTTTATTGATTGAGTGTATGCTTGTGTCTATTTTTTTTTCAGCACTACGTATGTGTTTACTTGCATGATTGTATTGTAGTTTGTTTCTTGTCTTGCTACCTGAATGGTGAAATAAAAGCTATATATATATTATACTATAATATTATATTATTAAGCCATGAACCTGCCAGTAGGCAGTGCACTAAGAGAGAGGGGAAGCTTAACTTAAATCCTTTTAACATCAGCCTAGTGTAAACTAAACAACTGCATACAACACAATTAGAATGTTTCGAGACGACTTCAATACACAGAATAATATGAACGCGATGACACAAATTATTTACCTACTTTAACAAAGCATAGAAATTACTGGCTCAACAATTACTATCTAGACATTACTATCAAAACGACTCAGATAAAGCAATCACAGGCAGTCACAAACAACAACAACAGCAACAACAACAACAACCCTACAACAACAACACAACTGAGTCAGTGAAACTATTCTCACTGAACGAGACTAAATGCTTGCTATGCAGAAAGCTGAATATATCAACGTGTAAAATCAAGTTACAAAAAGAAACTGAACGTTTTCCCGAACAACCACTACACTGTTTACAGTCATCATCATCATCGTCATCGTAGTCATCATCAGTCATCATCATCGTCATCATCATCATCATCAGCAGCAGCATTCAACATGCATCATCATCATCATCATCATCACCATAATCATCAGCATTATCATCATCATCACCGCCATTGTCATCATCATCACCATCATTGTCATCATCATCATCATCACCATTGTCATCAGCATCATCATCAGCAGCAGCAGCAGCATTCAGCATGCATCTTCATAATCATCATCATCACCATCATTGTCATCATCATCATCGCCATTGTCATCATCATCATCATCATCATCATCACCATTGTCATCATCATCATCATCATCATCATCATCAACAGCAGCAGCATTCAGCATGCATCTTCATAATAATCATCATCATCAGCAGCAGCAGCATTCAGCATGCATCTTCATAATCATCATCATCATCAGCAGCAGCATTCAGCATGCATCTTCATCATCATCATCATCATAGGTAATTGTTTACACTGTTTAAAGTTACGTTCAGGAAAATAAGAGTCGAATATATAAAAGGGCAACAGAGACAAATGTTTATGTGAAACGACCTGACTATCACGTGAAGATTTCTAACACATTCCAAGAGAAAGAGAGAGAGAGGGAGAGAGAGAGAGAGAGAGAGAGAGAGAGAACTTTGTTTACATCAATACACTCAAAATATACAGTGACATACACAAACAAGGCCGTCAAAGACGTCGCAAGTAAGCCTCAATGAAAGCCCGCGCCATGACCTCCTAGCCTCAATGAAAGCCCGCCCCATGACCTCCTAGCCTCAATGAAAGCCCGCCCCATGACCTCCTAGCCTCAATGAAAGCCCGCCCCCATGACCTCCTAGCCTCAATGAAAGCGCGCCCCATGACCTCCTAGCCTCAATGAAAGCCCATCCCATGACCTCTCAGTTCAGCTGACCACTCCTACACAGACCAATACTCCGCCCAATAAACCCTGACGTACCCTGATTGCATGAAGCCCAAGTGGGTGGGCGTGGTTTTAGTATATCTAATTATAAACTTAGAAATTTCCCATCATCATTATTACGATAAAACGATAGGATCTGAGCCAACAACACGCGAACTAAAGATTAATTAAATTTAACAACTAATGTCAGCTGTGCTCATAAAGGTTTTGTGACAGGTCGTCTTTTATACTTATAGTCTAAAGCACTTAGAGTGGTTTAGACCACACGCGTACAAACAAGTCTATAGTCTAAGCAATACCCCGTGCATGTCGGGTTACACAGCGGAGACTTTCCAAGATACCACAGTGGATACACTCGAGCGTGAATTCCAGATCAGAAATTTCCCACACTCGAGTGTAGAATTCCCAACAGGAAGTTTCCCACACTCTAATGTGGAATTCCCAACAGGAAGTTCCCCACGCTGAGCTGTCAATCAGTTGTCGAAGTTAATCTTCCTGGGTTTCTTTCTCTCTGGCTGAGTGAGATCTGACTCCGCCCCTACATCGTCCACGTCAACATCGAGCTCCTTCTTGAACGGTGTCAGGCCAATACTGCCCGGGTCTCCTCCCTGCAGATCAATCAATCAATCAATCAAGCAATCAATAGATCAGTCATTCATCCAGTAAAACCACCAAATAATAAAATGATCATTTAATTAGGAAATGTATCAGTCGATAAGTAAATAACTTTAAATAAGTTAAATGAAAATATATAAGCAGGACGCTTGAAGGTTCAGAAGTGAAATAAACAAATCATACATATACATAAATCATATATATACATAAATCATACATATACATAAATCATACATATACATAAATCATACATATACATAAATCATACATATACATAAATCATACATACACATAAATCATACATACACATAAATAATACATATACATAAATCATACATATACATAAATCATACATATACATAAATCATACATATACATAAATCATACATACACATAAATCATACATACACATAAATCATACATACACATAAATAATACATATACATAAATCATACATATACATAAATCATACATATACATAAATCATACATATACATAAATCATACATATACATAAATCATACATATACATAAATCATACATACACATAAATAATACATATACATAAATCATACATATACATAAATCATACATATACATAAATCATACATATACATAAATCATACATATACATAAATCATACATATACATAAATCATACATATACATAAATCATACATATACATAAATCATACATATACATAAATCATACATATACATAAATCATACATACACATAAATCATACATATACATAAATCATACATATACATAAATCATACATATACATAAATCATACATATACATAAAGCATACATATACATAAATCATACATATACATAAATCATACATATACATAAATCATACATACACATAAATCATACATACACATAAATCATACATATACATAAATCATACATATACATAAATCATACATATACATAAATCATACATATACATAAATCATACATATACATAAATCATACATATACATAAATCATACATATACATAAATCATACATATACATAAATCATACATATACATAAATCATACATACACATAAATAATACATATACATAAATCATACATATACATAAATCATACATATACATAAATCATACATATACATAAATCATACATATACATAAATCATACATATACTTAAATCATACATACACATAAATCATACATATACATAAATCATTCATATACATAAATCATACATATAATACATATACATAAATCATACATATAATACATATACATAAATCATACATATATATAAATCATACTTATACATAAATCATACATATACATAAATCATACTTATACATAAATCATACAAATCATACATATACATATTATACATATACACAAGAATATCTGCTTAGCCTCTACAATTACCCTCCTCTGTAACAGCCCACAGCAATGACACGTCTGAACAATCTATGTATCCAGCGAGAGTGTGCATAATTCACAACCAAATACAGTCAATTAGCTTGCCAACGGCTGCAGATCAACCATGGTCACACCTGAGCATTGAACACGTACTTAACAAGTAGAATAGAAACTCTGCTAACAACTAAACCACCGAATCTCTAATAAAAACCTGCCAGAGTTGTCTACAAAGAACGAGAGACTTGAATCAGTATAGATCACAATTCTGTGACTTTTCCTACAACTATATATGATGAGTTTGGACGGAAGAGCTGGATGTTAAGCTAGAGAGAGATAGACCACAACTGACGTGGGATGCGGTGATAAAAAAGGACTTGAAAAATATTGGATTGACTGATGATATGGTGTGGGAGAGACCGGGAGTCTCATACATACAGATCCGCGGTATCAGTATCTTGCCACTAGCTCCAGCCAATTAGGTTAGGTAGTTTTGACAAAACGGTAGGACGAGAGAGAAGAGAGACAGACCTTGGGAGGAATGAAGTTCCTCTTCTTACAGAACTTCTCAAAGCAGAGACGTATCTTGGACACGACCTGAGCGTCTCGACCACGAGAGTAGACCCTCACGTACTCCTCACAGAATATCTCAGGCGTCATCCTGCTCACCTGATCATTAGCACGATGATGATGTTATAATGATGATGATGATGATGATGATGATATAATGTGTAACTGAACGGTAAGAGGTAACTGAGCAAAATCGATAAAAGGCATAGCCTTAGCGAAGGCATTAACTTGTTGATCTATGGAGTGCTCTTTATGGAGTGTAAAGCAGACTTTGATTAGGAATATGTACCATGGACCTGCCACTTAGCATTGCACTAGAAAGAGAGGGAGTGATATACGGTATATGCTGTACGTTGTATACATACATATACGTGTAGTGTGTATAGAAGCTCACAGAACAAGAGCATAATGTAGAGTATAATCTAGAGCATTGAGCGATAGACATAGAACAAGAGCATAATGTAGAGTATAATCTAGAGCATTGAGCTATAGACATAGAACAAGAGCATAATGTAGAGTATAATCTAGAGCATTGAGCTATAGACATAGAACAAGAGCATAATGTAGAGTATAATCTAGAGCATTGAGCTATAGACATAGAACAAGATCATAATGTAGAGTATAATCTAGAGCATTGAGCTATAGACATAGAACAAGAGCATAATGTAGAGTATAATCTAGAGCATTGAGCTATAGACATAGAACAAGAGCATAATGTAGAGTATAATCTAGAGCATTGAGCTATAGACATAGAACAAGAGCATAATGTAGAGGATAATCTAGAGCATTGAGCTATAGACATAGAACAAGAGCATAATGTAGAGGATAATCTAGAGCATTGAGCTATAGACATAGGAAACAAGAGCATAATGTAGAGTATAATCTAGAGCACTGAGCTATAGACATAGAACAAGAGCATAATGTAGAGTATAATCTAGAGCATTGAGCTATAGACATAGAACAAGAGCATAATGTAGAGTATAATCTAGAGCATTGAGCTATAGACATAGAACAAGAGCATAATGTAGAGTATAATCTAGAGCATTGAGATATAGACATAGAACAAGAGCATAATGTAGAGTATAATCTAGAGCATTGAGCTATAGACATAGAACAAGAGCATAATGTAGAGTATAATCTAGAGCATTGAGCTATAGACATAGAACAAGAGCATAATGTAGAGTATAATCTAGAGCATTGAGCTATAGACATAGAACAAGAGCATAATGTAGAGTATAAACTAGAGCATTGAGCTATAGACATAGAACAAGAGCATAATGTAGAGTA
>CAJHZI010000342.1:0-72500 GCA_905160935.1 Enchytraeus crypticus
TATATATAAATATATATATATATATATATATATATATATATATATATATATATATATGTCTTTTTATACATGCATATATATATATATATATAATATATTTTTATATAAATTATATATATTTTTTATTATTACTTTATTTCCCTACTGGGGCAAACACCACACATTTACTGCACAGTGTAAATCATATACCAAATCAGGTTATGAATACATTGCATTCATTCTAAGGTGTCATTTCTATGCAGACACATGAAATAACGAGCTTTCTTGAAGGAACAATCGGCCTCAGGTAAGCGATGTTGAGTTTTAGACATGCAAATACGTCGGTTCAAATTCTCTTTTGTCAGATGCTAACTCTTCTGCGCGAAATGGAATATAAAATGCAAAGCAACTCTTAGCTTCAACATATTCAACGTATCGTAGATTGAAGAGAATATTCGATTAATATTTAGTAAAAATCAAAAGAAGAATTCAATGAATTTCATAAATTAATAAATTAATTGAATAATCCATTGATTGTTGCAAACGTCCATTCGCGTAGCTCTGTAACTCTGACATCAAACTGGAACATGTTCAACAGGATTTACATTTTAATGCAATATATTTGGACTGGTTTTGTGGAACTTTGTGCCTTCCTTTTTCTCACCGTCCTGGATTTGGCTCTAAAATGTTCGATGTTTACTTGGACGGCAGTGTTAGATATGGTAACAATATCTGATGTTTATTTAATTATAAAACAAGAAAAAAGTTTGTTTAGTAACCGCGAACTCTTGTTCTATTTCTTCTTCCGGTTTAGTGTTGATAAAGAGTGTTATGACTGAATAAAGTTGCAAAAGATAACTAGATGCACGAGTTGAACCACTGTTACATTAAGTCTGAAATATGTTCTATTAATTAGAGAAAACATTGTAGAATATAATGTTGTTAATTTGTTCACGAAATATGGTCGATTAAGTGATTTATGGACTTTATAATTTCTTATGCGTTTGAGATATTGATAGAACAGCGTGATAATTTTATAATATTGGAATTATGTATGTTTAAATGGAAATATTGCTAAGATATGCAGTTAATATGCATTATAAGAATAGATATATAATTATATACGTTTAGATTGAGTGTAAAAGAATTATAAGTAAAGATTAATTCCAATTTAAGTATATTTTGGTATTGTTGCATGACTTAGCTGATGTCATCACAAAGATATCTTTACTAATGGCACGCTCTCTCTCTCTCTCTCTCTCTCTCTCTCTCTCTCTCTCTATTTTATTATGTATGTTTGTGTTTGCTTGATATTTTAATTGACTTTAATTTCTGGGTATTTGTTTGTTTGTTTTAGTTACGTGATTGGTCTATAGTATAATTGGATTGATAATAAACTACGAAACTAAGAAAGACTTGTTTGGTAGTAAACTTTGTTCAACGAAAATAGAGGAAGAGCTAGGCTAAGTAACATACAGTAGTTGATATAACTATTTAAAGCCTAAATAAGGAAATCAATCCTACCAATAGACAACCACAGCAGGCAGTTGCACTCTACTTGTTATAATTCGTACAAGTACCCCTTTGCAATAGTAGACAAACACAATATTAAGTCATCTGCGGGTTATCTATGTGAATGTACGGGAAATAAACATGAGAGTGAGAATAGCTCTGTAAGAATGCTGCAGCAGATTGTGGAGTTATGCCTACATTATGCGCGAGGAGCGATGATGTAAAATATAACAGCGATAATGGACATAATCCAGGGATGTTCTGTTGATAAGAATGGTTGATTAGACGACGATCGAGGCTTTACAGAATCTGATCTTACAACATTTGTGCCTCGATGAAAAGGAAAAATGTTAATACTAGAATATGCACAGGAGCATATGCACACGTGATGCAGATAACTAAGAGTGTCTATTTTCTGTTTTATTCTTTATAATCTGGTGTGTATGCTTTAGTTGATAAGAGTATGGGAGTGAATTGGCTTGATATCAGTTAATGTCAGATGTTGAAGTGATATCAATTGAATAGCGACTTTAATCAAATTCTTTTTTAGATGCGCGCTACTATGGAATGGCTACACAGGAAGTCAAATAGGATTTTTAGGAAAATATTTTGTAGGATAAGATTTTGCAAGAAAATACCGTAGGCCTACTCTAGTTTAGTGCTCTGAACATGTTATATAATAGGCCTAATTATCATTAAAAAAGGCTAAAGCCAATGAAATTGTCAGTTTCCTCATTCGCAAGCGATATCAGTGACGGGTGAGCCCAGGATTTGAACCCGCACATACTGATCCGCGGTCGAATATCTTACCGACATCTCCACTAGCTCCAGCCTAGGATGGATTATTATTAGGTAGTAACTTCCTAAGGTATGATTCCAAACCTCTATATATCAGAGATCAACTACATTGTAGGTGACTGCAGAAAAAGATGATAAGCAATTGTACACAGAAATCAGTTCAGACTTGCAGCAATGTAGATTCTGTAGTAAATTGGAATATGTTGTGCATCTTGAGCACCAGAGGCAATCCTGGCTTCTGATATTAACGTTAAGCAATTGAGGTCGTCTGGATGTTTAAACAGAGAACTGATCAGTATTCGACATCACGACCCTGCTAAGTGGGTTCAGTATCGATTCTGTAAATAAGAAGCATGAGCAGATACTTGTGGCTATAAATGTCCTAATTGAAAGTCAGGTTGCCAATGGTAAAAACAGTGAAAATATCTGTAAAAAGCTATAAGTCTGTCAAAAGTCATTACCAACAAATTCAATTTAACATTGACTTATTCATACAGAAAAGTTTGTGATAGCTAATCTTACCACAGCCCAATATTTCATTTATGAATTTTTCATTTAAGAATTTTTTATTTATGTATTTCACGCAATATTAATTAGATATATAACTATATACTTATTTGACGGACGAATTTAAAATGTATATTTTAGTTGCAACAAATAATAATGTAGCGTAGCTGCAGCAGAATAATGAGCACTTTAGAATGGTCTCCTTACTGAGCACTAAAAGTAAATAGTTGAGAACCTAAAGTCGGCGCAAATGTCAGTTTTTTCTCTCGAAAAGATGTCAGTAACGGGCGAGTCAGGATTTGAACCCGTGCCTATCGGTCCACAGACGAAAGTCAAACTGATACTTAAATGTATAATTATGCCTACCTACTATCATTAATTTTCTTTATTTTGAATTTCTTTATATCAATTCTTTAATTTCTACTTTTTATTTTTCGTTTTAAGTTCACCATGGTTCACATCTAAATTGTGTTTACATATTGCATTTACTTGATTGTTTGCATTGCTTGTGAACTGTACAGGGTTGAATGACCCTTTTTGGTGATCTAAATAAATAAATAAATACTACCACTGGCTCACCCTATGCTATAATAAAAAAAATTCCGATAGTTATATTACCCGCATGTATTTATCAAAAGTATATTTTAGTTATTTGTTGAGTTTACATATAATAACCACTAATACTAATTTAACATTTAGTATTATATTAATTTTCGAAATTATTACATAAATATTGTGACGACTGTATCCATTGTAAATGTGCACTCTTTGAATTCTACATGCGCCTACTTTGTGCGGCCAATATTTTTACATGTAAAAGTATACATAATCTTTAGACTAGAGATAAATTATTACAATCCTATTCGAAGGCGTGTTGCCTTTTAAGAGTAAAATTGGATTCTTAGGAGTGTGAAGAAAGTGAGCCTTTGATTAATTGATACGATATTAATTTTAATATAGGAGAGCAGACCCAATATCTATAAGTAAATTAAGTATGTATGGTTGTTCAAAAATTTTCCCCTTGTTGTCTCCGGGTTGTTTGAAGAATTGACCAACCGGTGACTGCACGTGCCGTAGAAAGCGACTAAGGCACTAAGATCCATACCAACGTCAGGAAGGGCATTTGGTTGGTGAGCGCCTAGGCTCTAGAAATTGCTACAAAAATTTTAGACGAATGGAAAAGTCTCAAATAGAGGATTGGCTGGTGGATGATATGATGTAGGACAGAGAGGATTTGAGACAGTCTATTTGTATCCCGACACTGGTTAAACTGGGATTCAAGGGAGGATGATGAAGATGATGATGCTTGTTCAAAAATTTGAAAAGAGCTAAGTAAGGAACATGCGAAGAGAAGTCGATTTCAGAAGGCTTAGAACTGTGCAATGCTGTTTATGTCATGAAAGTCAGAACTGGGATGTGGGATTCCATCCCTATGATAGATTGTGGCTGTTGGTACTTCAATTGATTTCTGATCCGTTCCGGTAAATCCATCAAATCTCTCTTCACTCTTTAACATTCCTGCTCAGACGTGTAAAACGTGTAAATAGTGTTGAAACATTTATTTATAAGATTATAATATACATATACTAGCTTATATCAACTTACAAAATCTCTTAGACTTAGTCCATCGTCATAATAATTAAGCAAACGAGCTTGTGTAGTTTTCAAGTACATGTAGTTCAATATTTGTTTCATTTTAAAGAAAGCGGGTCTCACCCTGAGTGGGGAAGAGACGTTCTAAGATATGTGAAATTTATTCTGTATACTTATCGTTGTTTTACCCCTGTTGTGTCCGAGTTGCTGAAGAAAAGACCAATCGTGGACTGCACGTATCCTAAAAGGCGAAAACACAATAAGATCTTAACGAACGTATTCGCTTGGTAAGTGCCAGGGCCCTAGAGACTGCTGAAAAAATTTATAATCCCAGCCCTAGTTAGACTGGGATTCAATGAAAGATGATGATGATGATGATGATGATAATAATGATGATGATGATGATGATTGATGATGAAGATGATGATAATGATGATGATGATGACGACGACGACGACGACGATGATGATGATGATGATGCTTATGCTGATGATGATGATGATGATGCCGATGATGAGGATGATGATGGACATACTTATCATGCACGTTCCCTCATTGTTACGGTTTGTCAAACTCTGACAGAAGAGAGAGAGAAAGAGAGAGAGAGAGAAAGAGAGAGAGAGAGAGAGAGAACGAGATGAAATCTTGCAGCTGTTTGATGCTTCAGCTGTCAATGTAGTCTATCAGAATTATTATCAGCTATACTTTAAGTGAAGCCGAGAAAACTGGTGCAAAATTCTGATAAAGCGAAAAATTACCTCATGGCTTAATCATTATCATCGTTATCACAATCATTATCATCATTATCACAATCATTATCATCATTATCATAATCGTTATCATCATTATCATAATCGTTATCCCGAATTACTTCAAGCTTCCGTATATATGAGAGAGATCTCATTAGCCCTCTCTATTTGCTATTTTAAAATAATTTTTATTTATAAAAAAATGAATATTATTTAGGAGAAAGCTGCGCATTATTCAGTACCAGTGGTTTCAATGCTTTCCGCTTTTCGTGACCATTTACGAGTATGTTATTGTAACCAAGACGACCTTCGACTACTTAAGTAAATTCCTACAGATTTTCTTCATTCGTGTGTGACATGAGGAATACCCATGTACAATACATATTGCTATATGCAGATTTAAATAAGTGTAAAAGGGTTTCGGTTCTTTATTACTTGAAAATCATGAAGTAATGACTAAATTCGACGGAAAATAAAATCATTAAAACAAAATTTAATGCGAACTTAAAGTTAGTCCAATCTCTGGAATACGCATTGAAACTGTAGGACCGCTTTTGTATTTCTATACCATATAATCCCATAAATATAGCAACTAATAAAAGCTGGTAAAGCTAAGATTAACGTCAGTTTCCTCACTCGAAAGCGATGTCTGTGACGGGCGAGCCCAGGATTTAAACTCCATTATTATCGCTTGATCCACATATTACGTAATCAAGCAAATTTAAATCTGTCTACGTCTTGAATATTTCTTAAGTTGTCTCTCTCTCAGTGCACTACACACCGGCAGGTCCATGGCATATAACGCTCCCACTCCTTTCCATCCTCTCCCCATGTCCTCACACGAGTAGAAGCCCAATTCATCTAGCAATACTCATTTTTTCTATTATATACCATTTTCTTAAAGGATTCTGCTAATAACGAGGTGGGCCCCCTATGGCTTCCTCAAATTTGACTAACATATACTGGACAGGGGCGTCATTCCCTAAGAAAATAATCCTGTTTAACCAATTCTAACAGAACAATTTGCTACTTAGTAAATGATCCTAGATTATGCTAAAGAATTATCTGTATGTTAAGTTTTAGTCTCTTTAGATTTCAAATCTTTCGTGTATTCAGAAATTAGCATCCGCCTGATAGGGACTAGAATCATGAAACAGAGGGGATTTCAGGGGCTAATTTGATTCAGGAACGAGGGGAGGGCCTCTTAAGCCTCGCCCTGCCCTGTACGTACACCTCTTCAAAGGCTTAGATCTAGCCCATATGTATTTATATAGACCATGGTTTAAAGTTTTGGGAGTTGAGTACTGAATTTATGGGAGGGGAGCTAAGCCACCCCCACCCATCTCGTCCCTGCCGTCCGCTATTTCAGAGGAAAGGACTTTGTGACTTACGAGACTTTCATAACCACGTGACAAGCGTCGACCGCGAAAAAGTCAACACAAGTGAAAATATCTCAAGTTCACGCAATGAGAGCTAATTAGACTATTTAAAATTAATTAAATAATTAATATTAATATCCATATTTTATTATAGTAATAATATTAATTAATATTATTATCCGTATTTTTATAGTTTTTATTAGAGTAATAATATTATTAGAATATTAATTCGCAATGATTAAATTGTCGACCGACCTGGGGTTTAAACACACGACGCCATCTTTCTAGGCGACCGGTCGAACCGTTGAGTCAAATCTCCACCTTTTCGTTGTATAAACGATTTAGAATCAAGATTAATCGTAATTTTCTATAAATCGCTAACATATGGTACTTGAAGTGTACTTTCGAAGTACATGTGTGTGATGTTTCATGTTCTTTTCGTTTTCGAACACTTTATCTCTTTGCACTGTTTCGCTGAACATGATTTCAATTTATATAGTGTACCTTTTATTGTGTACTTATGCGACCATATTTTTGGTGAAATAATGATGCATATATATATATATATATATATATATATATATATATATATATACAAGATATACATAAATAATCGTTTATTCTTTGCGAAATAATAATGCTATTTAAATAAATGTCTTATTTAATATCATGGATATAAAATAAGACATTTATTATATTAGGAAACTGGAGGCGTTGGAAATGTGGATTTGGAGAAGAATGGAGAGTATTAGCTGGACTCAAAAGGTTACAAATGAGGAAGTTCTGGAGAGAGTTGGCACAGATAGACAGTTGATAAATGTATTAAGAAATAGGAAGAAGAGTTGGATAGGACACATTCTAAGGGAGTGTGAGGTCTATTAAAAGAGGTCAAGATAGAATGGAAGGAAAAAGAGACAGGGGTAGGCCGAGATTAGGTGTGTTAGATGATTTAAAGACCCACTCATATGTGGAAATGAAGAGGAAAGCGGAAGACAGAGAAGAGTGGAGGCGTTATATACCATGGACCTGCCAGCAGGCAGTGCACTAAGAGAGAGAGAGAGAGAGAGAGTATTATACTGCATGCACTGGTGTTTGCTGTATATTGCATATATATTGCATGCATTGATTGGTATTTGGTGTATTACAAATCAATGCATGTGTTGGTCTGCATCGATAGCGTACCGGTACAGTTACTGATTATCAATCTGTAGATGGAGAAGTCAAATTTGGTCAGTGCTTTCTTAGACACAGTCATGCTTTCTACACATCATCATCATCTTGCTTTGAATCCAATTTTAGATATGGTTGGGCAACTTGGGTCGGGAGTAGACAATTTTGTAGCAAATTCTGGAGACTATAGACACTTACCAACCCAATGCCCTTCCTTGCGTTGGTTTGAATCTTAGTGTTTTGTCGCCCTTTACGGCACGCACAGTCCACGGCTGTGGTCTATTCTTCAGCGACCGGGTCACAACACGGGGAACCACAACAATGTTTTCTACACAAAATCAAGAATCTTACTTAACTATTATGTATAATATGCTGTAGCATTTTACAATAGTATTTTAGTAGAGGTAGTTTATGGGTGGTTTATCGGATATATCGAAATTTAGTGCTAATATGATTTTTCTACTTTTAAGATGATTGTTCCAAATAGTAGCTAAGTAAGTCTTGTGTGGACGGCATGGTTGTGATTATCCGTGTTGTGTCCGATTGGCTGACGAATATGTTATGATGTTGAATACTCTATGTCAAGGTCAACTATTTATCAATGTCAAGTCATCAGTTAATGTAGGTTGTCTGAGGATTTGTTTGACTTCAAGACTTAAAAACTACGTTAAAAATTAACTAAGTTAAAAACTACATTAGCCCTTTCAGAATCTTCCAGAGATTTACATGTACAATGAATGAGTAGAGAAATCTTAAGAAAATATTCGGGATATAACAAGTTTTATTGCAAGCACGGATATCTTTTTCTGTTTTCAGTCTCTGTCTCTTTCTCTGCCCCTGCATCTGGCTCTCTCTCTCTCTCTCTCTCTCTCTTTATGTGTGTGTGTGTCTGTCGGGCTTTTTCAAATTATAGGTCATATACACTATGGAATGAATGGGGATATAAGGTAGAATGGAAGGACACGTACTGATAACGGTAGGTCTGGTCTTGAATGTCCCGAGCATTAAACGAGAAATTGAATACCATATCGAGTTAAATTCCTGTCATAAATGTATTAAGAATTAGTAAGTTGCGTTGGACAGGAAACATTCATAGGGGCGAAAGTCCATTAAAAGAGGTCGTAGAAGCTGAAATGGAAGGAAATGGAGGCTGAGGCAGGCCGAGATTTGGTATGTTAGATGATTTAAAGATCCGCTATATGTGAACAGGAATAGAAAAACGGAAGACAGAGAATAGTGGAGGCGTTATATACCATGGACCTGCCAGTAGGCAGTGCACTAAAAGAGAGAGAGAGAGATACAAGTATATTATGCCAGTTCAAATTCTACATTCAAGATACCTACTTATCAAAACAGTTCCATCAGAATTAGTATTTTATAACTCTCAATGAAGCTTCGCCCTTATCAAAATTATGTTTGTGTAATTATTAAATTAGTATTTTAATTTCTTTTAGTTATATTTAATTTCTATTTCTCTTCTCTCTCTTCAGTGCACTGCCAAGTGGCAGGTTCAAGGTACATATTCATACTCAAAGTCTGCTTTCTCCCTCAATTAGATTCTAAGAGATTTCGCACTCCTTAGATCAACAAGTTAATCCATTCACAAAGTCTATGCCTTATGCATTCCTTATGTACCCTATAACTTGGGAAAATAGGGCTTCTTAATTATTCATTTTATAATTAAATGCAATTCTGAAAATAAAAAGCAGTGTGTCTTAGCATAGACTTCGTAAGAGCCTAGCTTTCGATTAATCTGAGAAAAGTTTCGTCAAGCACACTCCATGGTTTTGTCCCAATAACGGCCTCATGCACAAAAGCTCAGTGGAAATTCCCATAAATAATCCGCTTGAATGCCGACGTTATTCATTTGGTATTGCATGTTTTGCATTGTATATTTTATATTGCAAATTTTATACTGCATATTTTATATTGCATATTTTAAATTGCATCTTTTCACTGAGCTCTTCCCTTAAAAACTGATGCAAACGTCGTATGTTAAGTATAATTAAATTATACCGGTGTATTGGATGTCTATGATAAATAAAGAGTAAACATTTATGCCTGAGATCTTTTGCAAGCCGTTAAAGTGGAAGAATTAGCCGAGTGGTCGATGTTTGATGGTATATCGGTGCAGATGGCAACACGTGTGTAACGGTGAATGGAGTTTAGTAAATGCAGGAGTTCGGTTTTCTGCCATTACAGAATTTAGCGTCTCGCTGGTATGATACAATATTGAGAGTTGCTTATGTTATATACGTAAGTTTTTGATTATACTGTATCATCATCATCCTCATTTTAAACATAAAACAAAGACTTAATATTTTCGTAAATTTTCAAGAGTCAGAATGAGAATTTAGACTCTTAATTATACTACAGTACTGCATTACATCAGATCAGTAATATTCTCTTGTTAAACTTGACAGGCGTTTTTTAATTTTTAATCTAATGCGACTTTTAGTCAATTTTGTAAACATTTTATTGCATTTGATTCATTTCTAGGAAACTTAGGAAAGTGCAAATCGAGTATAGCTAGTGAAGGTTTTATAACATCCGGCTGAATGTCGTATCCCAGGAAGGGTTCCGGCTTGCTACATCATCCCCGGAGTGCAGTTACATCAAGGCTGTTCCAGAAGAGAAGAACTCGAGAACAGCGACGTTGCTGGTCTGATAGTATCTTAGAGTTGTCGATGCAACGTTTCATTGGATTTCTATGAAATTCGCTTATACTTCATTCGTGTAAGTTATCGGCTCTAATTAACTCTTTTATCTAGGCGTGTAACATTGTTAGTGCGAAGAGTTCATAGTTTTGTTTAGTCTTAGCCGATATAGCATATATCATGGCATTGTACGTAATAAGTGGATTGTGATTCCATGCAGCGTAAGATATTTCTTTATTTTTCGTTTAAATCTTACTGCAGTCAAATTAAAAGTTTCCTACTGTAGGACAAAATATTAATGATTGACGAAGTTATTTTGGATTTCACCAGGGATGATAGATTAAATATTTCAAATGCTATAGATAATCTAAGATCCACTAGGCGTTATAGACCATGGACCTACCAATAGGAAGTGCACTAAGAGAGAAAGAGATAGACTAAATAGTATATAAATAAGCAGATAAATAAAAAGAGAAATAAGCTAGGATTTATTCCGGATATATTAGAGAGACTCATCATGAGGCGATTTTTTCCTTCGTATAGTTACACACATGACATACATGTGATACATAGTTTCCTTTCTTGGTTTCTGTTTTTGTCATTTTCGTTATTTCCTCCATTCCTCTCCATGGTTATCAGTAATCTTTGCCTCTTTCTGGTACTGATGCGCTTTACTAATTTAGCCGTTAAAGAACTTTTAAACAAGTCTCAATGGACAATTTTTATCGGCTTACAATCTTTGATATTCTCATTTTTTCTCGAGGAAATATTTTGAAACTTGCCATGTTACCGTGTTATCGTGTCTATGTTAATGTACACATGTTCATGAATCCATGTTACTGCGTTAACGTGTTTCCTTGTTATAATTGTATACCAGAGGCAACACAGAAATGTGATTAATATATAGGCGAAGCGATATATAACAGTTAGACATACATAACTGCAGTAAGAATTCTTTAACAATTTTGTTTAGAATTTTGAATATTGATGATGCTGAAAATTTGCAGAACCGTCAATATTGCTCGTTTGGATCGAATTCTATGTGTGCAATTAAAGTACGTAATAGTACAAGTAAATATTTAAATTACTTATTAAATATTATCTAAACATATTAGCTAAATTTAAATGTATTAAATTTAAGTACATTTATGAATTATTAAATTAAACAGCACAATTAAAGAGTCCCTATAATACAGATTTAGAGGTTTTTCGCAATAAGGCAAGGTTTTATCAGAGGTTGATGTAGTCACTGAATGCTCATGTTCTCTGCAATATTCGAGTGGAAGCTCGCGTGGGTATGCATTTCATGAGCGCTTATTCATTTATACCCCGATGGGACCAATACAATCATTATGAAATGCGGTTTTCATCCATGCCATTGCGGCATGACTGTTGATATTCTGTTGTAACATGTAAAGCTATTCAGGAAAGCTCCATTGGTCGGACACTAAACTTTATTCGGTAGTGTACAGCATAGGAAAAATGTGCTGCAGGTTTTTCAGAGATCTAGGACAGAAATTTTATATTTATGAATATCGCATTATTCTATCTTACATTATCAATTAAGACATTGAAGGAAACCGAAACCATGCGTGTTAGAATAGCAAATAATGCTTTCATTTATTAATGAGGTTATAAAAGAGGAAGGGAGAAAAATAAATGAATTCAAGACCCCTTAATAATATGTTAGTTTCTCTATCTCTCTCTCTCTCTCTCTCTCTCTCTCTCTCTCTCTGTCTCAGTGTTTTGTAAAGCGGTAGGTCCAATGAATTGGAAAATGAATTCACAAAATGAAAATTGTGAAAATGAATTCACAAGCTGCTTTCACGCTCCTTTAAAAATATTCCATCGATTGCCGACATTATTCCTTCAGAAAAGGCGATAATTTATCCACACATTAATGTAGCTTACAAGTACATGTATTGCTTGAGAATTATCTGGCTAAAATTATTGTTGAGCCACCTCTTACGACACATGCAGGTTACGACTAGTATTTATTCAGGGTCCCGGACACAACAACTCCTCGTTTATAATATAGAAAATAACTGTGAGAGAGTGAATTTACATTTTCCTCTCATGAATTTCAACTGAAATGTTTTCCAACTCGTGACCTGTAAATACGATTAAATATTTGTACGACAATAAAATCTTGTTGCATTGCGCTTTAATAATCGACCTTTTAGATTATATATGGGTAAGGCTTCGGAAGCATGCGTTGATATGTAGTTTCTAGATAACTAAAATTACAATGACACTATACACCATGCACAGCACGATGTAAATATGGACATACAGGCCCGAAGGCTCTGACGTATTTTTATGTGCTTATACATGTATATTGCGTATACATGTAAATTCGTGCTTATATGTTTATTGACGAATATTATATGTTCGCCAATTGAGAGAAATCGGTCAAATGTTGTATTTTTAAAGGCATGCGAGTGACTGCAGCCCATAGTACGACGGAGTCCCAAAGGATCTGGAATTTGACTCAAGTCAAAGCAGATGAGAATAGCTGAGAGAGCGCGTGTGTGATTTGTGTTGTCAACTGCTATTACTGATATGAACAAGACAATGAATCTCAATAGAGAGAGGGAGAGACAGAGAGAGAGAGAGAGAGAGAGAGAGAGAGAGAGAGAGAGAGACAGAGAGAGAGAGAGACAGACAGACAGACAGAGACAGAGAGACAGAGAGGGAAATAATTTTACCCTAACCCCAAACCCTAACCGTAACCACACAGATCAACCAAATGATTTTTTTCTCATTAGAGATTAAAATGTACTTTTCTTAAGTACTTTTTGATGCTGATTACAAATCTGTAACCATAAATTTTCCAGCACGTATAGTTTTTGAATTTTGTCAGATTCAACTTTAACAAAACTAAGCTTAGTATAAACTCATAAGCATAAGTTTGTAGTGAGTGAATGGTACTTAATTATAACTGTTGTGCGTACGATTTTATCTTGCGTGATTGGTTTGGATTATCTCGGTGCCACATCCAGCAGTAGTCTGCCATCATACTCTCATTCCAGAAGCCTTGATAACGATTTTCCATTCATTTTATATCTTGGTGGAACCGCTAACCCTGTTCATCACTGACTGCACGGTGTTTCCAAGGTTTTCTGGGAAGAAATCTAGGTGTGATTGCAAAAAATGAATCTTCAAAGACATTCTACCATCCATCCCTTTGTGAGCAACTAGCAAATTCTGGATTCCTTATCTGTAATCCGGAGACTTATTGTTTCCTAAGAAGTTTTTATAAATCCATCTGAAGGCTTGCCATGCTTTTCGTTCTGAGGTATTGGGACTTCTGTCGAAGTTGTCATCTCTCAAAATCTCCCTAATCTGAGGTCCTACAAAGATACCCTCCTACAGCTTTGCGGAGCTAATTCTAGGGAATTTCTCAATCAGATATTGGTATCCTCTCGAATTTGACTTTCCCATCGCTTTCACGAAGTTTCTCATTAACCCAGTTTAATATGGAAAGGTGGAATGAAAATCTTGTTGAAATCAACTGACAGCTTTCCTTTGACACTTTTTTCCTGGCTCGTATGTGATTCAGAGTCGCCACTCGTATGTGGTAGTGATCATCAGTAGCGCCGCTGTCCCACAGGCACCCAATTACGTTGAGGCTACAAACATAGCAGTCCGTATGATGATCTCTTTGCTCTCCCCATACCATAGGTATATCGAAATTCAAGGAAGGCTTCCTTTTGTTTATCCAGTCGCGTAAACCTTTTGAAAAAGCAGTGCATATGATATTTGGCACCCAAACCTTATCTTGGTCTCCAAGTGGACAGCCGAAGTACGCTCCGTACAGTTTTCGAATTTTCTTCGTAATGTTTCTCTTTTGCGACTTCGGAGTGAGTGAACCACAGACAGAGCAAAATGTATCCGGATGGTTTCTACATTCTCGAGGCATATTGATTGATTTTACTTATGAATATAAACTCAAGATGGTTGTTAATTTCATAATGACGTCATGTGTAAGTTCCCAATTACAAAGACTATGAGGAAAAATTTAATCGAGGTCCGTATAGGTACAAACCTGCAGAAAGTTGCAAATTATGTAAAAATATAATCTGTCTCATCACAAAAACTTGACGTGATAGAGAAAAACTGCTTGCATATTTAGAATCAGCGTCGAAAATCCTATATAGATGACCCAATAATTTTCTTGATGAAAATCACTGTTGACCAGTGCCATTAAACCCCCTTAACGCCTGAATTATGTTTTACAAGAATAAAAAAATCAACGAGCCATAAATACATGCAAAATACAGTGGAAAAGATAGCGCTATAACAGTGTAAATATTGTTAACTTGATACCCACAGTCCGGAAACATTATTTTCTGTATAATCAATATCTAAGTTTAATGTAGTAAAATTTGAATACATCTTACAATACCCATTGCCCACAACTAGAATATATTTAGACCACCAATAAATTCCAAGTAGGTCTTCAATTGTATTAATATTATTTCTTTGCCAAAGTTTATAGTATTTATGAATCAATTTTGGTAAAGAATGACTTCAAAATCTCTGTAAGTTCATTGTATCAGGGTAGTGGTAACCGTTTGAAGCCTAAAGAATTTTTCTAGAAGAAATGTCGGGGCCCCCATTGACCGGGGTCTCTCAGCACGTGCTTAAAGTGCTTCATGGTAAATCTGGTCTTGGGAATGCATTGATATCGAAGAAAAGGAAATAACTCAGATAATCCGAATTATTCATTTTAATGGCTAAATGTGAACGGAATACGTGATCAATTGACATACATCAAACAATATTAGAGAATAAATTTGAGAGACTATATAGAGAATATATAGACTTTATGTGCATGTATGTAGAATATACAGACTTTATGTACGCACAAAGGCAAACGTTTAAAAAATGAGAGCGACAATTTATCGTGTACAAAGTCAATATATACTGAAGCAAAAAATTAGTGTTCTATTCCCTTTTGCGCTGACTTTATTAGCCATCATTCCTCTCTGAGGTAAAACTGAAGGACGCAAAGAAGTATAAATGAGTCAGCGGAGCAGAGACGACAAAGTTAAGCCGTTCAGTAGAAGGAGACAAATTGAGAGACAAAACGTGGACATCGGTAAATTGTTTCAGGTCGAGTGGTATTATAAATTACAATGAGAAGCAAATGGCAATAAATGTGCCCATCGTGATATGAAATGGAGCCAATAGCAGATGGCGCTGTTATTTGTCTCAGAAAAGACACGTCGTTTTATTAAAAAGAGAATATTGTTTTTAAGAGTTTTATTGTTTTTTTTGCTGATCCTCTACACCGCGGATAAGTATGTGCGAGGTTCTAATCCTGGGCTTTCCCGTCACTGACATCGCTTTCGAGTGAGGAAACTGACGTTAACCAGCTTTTTAAGATAATATTTTTTCTGTGGCAGAATGAACAAGCGGACATTTAAAGAATAGTGTTAGTGTAAAATATAAGATTATTATGTTTGTGAGATAAATGTTCAAAAAGGCATTCAACAAGCTACTGTTGTTAATTTTTTGTCAAAGGTGAAGATCATTATGAACAATATTCCTGAGCTCGCCCATCCCTGACATCGCTTTCTAGTGAGGAAACTGACGTTAATATTAGCTTTACTAGCTTTTTATATTTTTACGATTTCACATCGGAATTTTCTGACGAATTGACTAAAATGTCAAGTTATTCATCTCTCAAGCTTAACTCAAAAATACAAAAGACTGAGCTAGTGGCGTCATCAGTTAGGTTTCCAACTACGGATTTTAACACTCAGTGTTAAAGTCAAGTTCTTATCAAATACTTATATTAGTTTTCCAAATTCGAGTTTTAGCTTTCAAGCTTTGTTTGTCGTAAGATGTTCGATAAGAAAGACAGGTAACATGTAGGTAAGATATTCGACCGCCGATTAGTATGTGCGGGGTTCAAATCCTAGGCTCACTCGTCACGGACATCGCTTTAGAGTGAGGAAACTGACGTTAACGTTAGATTTTAGCTTCAGTTTTAAACAAATACTCTTTATATTTGTTCTAAGGTATTCTCCATCGCATTATGTGACTAATCCGTAGGTCACTGTTGAGTTTTAAACTATGCATTATCTCGCTAGTAAATACTAACATAATTAAGTAGCCTTTGTTCCTCTTTCATCTATCACTTTAAATGCTATTAAAATCCATATAGATAAACGCTAAAAAAGCTAGAGTTAACGTCAGTTTCCTCATTCGAAAGCGATGTTAGTGACGGGGGAGCCCAGGATTTGAACTCAATACATACTGATCCGCGGTCGAACATCTTACCGACATCGCCTCCAGCCAGTGGCGACGTCCCTGACATTGCCTTATGGCGAGAAACCGGACGTTAAATTCTTATTGATTGATTGACTGATTGATTGATGTCGGTATGATATACGACCGTTAAATGATTAAACTTCGCTTTAAGATTCGCATAGAAGCCAGCTATCTTACCAGTCATACTATCAACAGTATATTTAGGCCAATCCGTAGAGCCAGTAGTGAGCACTCTAGGTAACCCCTCAGAGCATTTCATATTTATTTGTCTATCACATAGTGTTGCAGTTTATTTCCTATGACTTGGGTTGAGTGCGTAAAAGCTCCAGTAACCTTTAGCTGATCCGTGGTGTCTCCTGATATTAAAGGATTCAGGGACTATGAACCACCCAAGCTTTATTAGACTAGGGGCGGCCGCTCTAGGTCTCCGTCTTAGCCTATAAAATCCTCATGAATAGATTTGTAAGACGAATTTGAATTTAATGTTCAAGATGAACCACCGCCATGGCTGGGTCAAAGCACAAGTTTCTTATTCAATTCATTAGATATTTAAAACAAACTATTGATCAATCAGTTAAAAATTTTATTAATATTTGTGACGTAAATTGACCTAGTCAAACAACTGACCTTGTTAGATAAAGCTTACTTTCCATATTCTACTTCATTCGTAGTGCATATTACAAAAGTAGAAATTATTTACAAGGTTACCGTTATTGTGTCAATAGTAGTGCTGTCAAAATTGCTCACATTTGTGACCTATTTCCCTTTCTTTCTCCCTCCCTCTTTCTCTCTTCACCCCTCTCTCTCTCCCCCTCCCTCCCCCCCCCCCTCTCTCTCTCTCTCTCTCTCTCTCTCTAATATAATACTGGTAAGTGGAAGGTTCTATTTGCATATTCGTAGCCAGAGTGATATACTTATAAATAATGATTTGTTTAGTTGACAGATCTAAAACCTTTAACATTAAAATTAAATTAAATTTTAATTTAATTTTAAAATTTACATTTTTAAATATAAATTTGACCAGGCTTGACACTTCAGGTGTGTACACCTTATTCACCGATCTGACCTAATTGAAGTAAATTAGGGTAAATGAGCTCACGGTCTATTAATTCCCTCTTTCCAAACTTCCGGCCCCTTTCACTGGAATGTGCTGGAATCCTTGAGTTCTACTGTAGTCCACATTCTATTAAGTTCTACCCATCCATCCGTTAAAATGTTCTCACATATCAAATCATCTGTCTCTAAATCCACTGCATCTCTATTTAACGATACCATCTCCTTGCCGAGTCCTTTAGAGGAATCCCGCTGTCTCTCCTTGTCCTTCCCTTTCCGGATTTGTCTTTCCGCTTGACATGCTATTTCGTAGAGTAGTTATTTTTAAAGCATAAAAATGAGGGTTATATTGTTGATCTCTGCTCAGTACTAAAAGTTTAGTATGATCAGGTAATCGATTCAAAACAATAATTCAGGTCGATTTGCAATATTTTTCGTATTTCTCTGGTTTTATCCCATTTCTCTTTCTGTAGCTCATGTATGTCAAAGTAGAGCAAATGTAGCAGTGGTACGATATGTCATAATTGAGCATGGGTAGCAGTGGTATGTTATATCATAGTAGAGCATAGGTAACAGTGGTATGATATGTCATACTAGAGCATAGGTAGCAGTGGTATGATATGTCATAGTAGAGCATATATTTTATATAAGTTTACTTCTTAGTAATCACTAAGATCCAATAGTCGTGAAGATTGCTGATGATAGAAACGAATGGAGGAATGTTGCCGCCATGTGTTCTATTCAGAACGAAGTAACTGACGATGATGATGAAAAATCAAAATACAGAAAATTCTGGATTAAAAAAAACAAGCCAAGTTTAACGTTAGTTTCCTGTCTCGACAGAATATCAGTGATGAGGACTGGATTTGAATCATACACGTACTGATCCGCTATCGAACAACTTGCCAACAAACCATCGGCTCAGTCTAATAGTTAGAACGGAAGGAAAGAAAGCCGGAGGAAGACAGAGACAATGGAATGATTTGATAACTTTTTCGTCGGTTGATATGAAAAAAGGAAAACTTATTCGAATGTTGATATGAAGAGAAATGCAGAGGATAGAAATATGTGAAGGAGTTACAAGCCATTGACCTGTGAATTGGCGGTGCACTAAGAGAGATTTATAAGTACGACAGTATGTTCCGAGTAGCCGCTTAGACAGTAAAGGTTTCAACAAGCAATTAAATCAGCACTCGTTTAATTGGTTGCATTAATTTCACATTTAGAATTCGGAGTTCAAGTTGGCCCTCTAGATAAAATTCATATACAATATCAGTTGTACATGTATGTATTTATATGCATTACATTCCTGGGCATTCACCGTTACTGCTAGTCCATTCAGCAGAGTATTATTTCATCCGTTCTCTTTTTATGGTTTAATGTTAATTTAATATAATGCTTAGATCTTTTGTGAAACTTTTTGAATAATTAGTAAATGGATAATTTGGGTGTAAGAGCAAAATATTAAACATTTTATACTTTGAAATTTTAATTTTTAATTTAACATGAATATGCATGCGCAAATATTCATAGACTTTTGTTTGTTAATATACGTGCCGAGATAAATAAATGATATTGTTTTGAGATTAATAAATTACAGTAATTGTCAATTTTATATATAAGTAAAATATTAAAATAAGAAATAAAATAAATTATGTGTAATTAATGCCTTGTGAATATATTGCTGCTCAACGGTAATTGATACTGATTTCTGACATTTTCTGGATGAAAACTAAACACCTGGAATGAAATATTTATTTTTGTTTTAATGTTTGATCAAACAGAGAAATGAAATTTTTGGTGAATATAATTCTATTTTATTCCTAAAATAAGCTATTATAAGTTATGATGATAGAGACCTTCGTTGTAATACACTTTTTGATAATCCTAGATCAGTTATATAGTTCTATTTTACTCAGCGACTATACTGATTAAATCTGATTATTTAGCAGTTGCTACCATTAGATTTTAAATGTGCATCTTGTTTGAAAAAATATAAAATACTGAATCTAATTTGGATTAGCACACGTTGAAGTGTTTATTATATGATTTGCAATATGTTATGAAATCTGCTTAGACTAAATATTTGCATATAGGCTAATTTATTTTTATTATTTTACTTTTTAGTTTCGTTTTTGTTTGTTTGTACAGGGTGAGTAAAAAAGTGATAACACCTGCAAAATATTGGAATATCTCAGACTATTTTCAACATTTTCAAATAAAACTTTTACCAACTGCTAAAGGACGAATTTCTGATGGGGTGGCCAATTATCATCCATTTTAATCTATAGATTGACCAGTTATACAAGTTTCAGCAGAGCAACCCCCCATTTTCACCTAAAATGGTGTTTTCAACAACGGTAAGGGCAAATTTCACTTCATTGACGAGAAGGAAAAGGTGAATGCTCAGTATTACGTCAATACTTTACTTCCCAAGCTGTTTGATGATTGCAATGCTCTTCTACCAAATGGTTTCATCTTTCAGCAGGATGATGCTCCGGCTCATGCATCTCGTCATGTACAGGAATGGATCAGCGAGAGAAATCCGGAATTCATCAAGAAGAATGAATGGCCTCCCAACCCTCCCGATCTAAATCCTCTGGATTACTATGTCTGGGGAACCATGCTCATCTCTATCAGAAATACCAGCCGAAGCCTAAAAACAAGTCAGAACTGCAGGAAGTGCTACAATCAATTTGGCAGAGACTGCCCCAATCTGGAATCAACAAGGCTGTTCTAGCATTCCGGAAGCTACTGCAGTCCTGCGTAGCAGCTGGAGGAAAGCATATCGAATGGGCAGTAATGCTAGCAGATACCATTGGTTCTTTCTGAACCACCACAACGACCCTTTTCAGGGCTAAAATAAAAATAAAATTACATATAATTTATATTTACAGTACATTGAAAATTGGGGGGTTACTCTGCTGAAACTTGCATAACTGGCCAATCTATGTACCAAAATGGATCAAAAATAGGCCACCCCATCAGAAATTAGTCCTTTAGCAATTGGTAAAAGTTTGAGTTGTAAATATTAACAATAGCCTGAAATATTCAAACTTTGTGCAGGTTTTATCACTTTTTTTTACTCACCCTGTAAGTTTGTATCTGCTATATAATGGTGTATAAAAGAACATATAAAATGCAATTCTGACGTACTTGCTCACAGTTTTACAATTGTTCCATTCAGAGAAACATCTACTCAGTTCACAACTGTTACAGTAGACCTAAAGATAGAGGCCATAATTCAATGTACCGGTTGTTTTGTTATGTTAATAGTTTTATCTGCAGATTTCATTCCACTAAACCAATCAATTTGTTGAGCTGTTTATGGTTCTCTTAATGTTTTCTCTACGGCTAAAAGTTCTCTTAGAAGTGAACAAATGAGATAAGAAAAAATGAACAGCAATGAATGTAATGGTGGGGCAGGATTAGCGACTTTGGTTTATTTGCGCGCTAATGAATGAAGTTATTTTGGAGCTGGTAAAGCTAATGTTAACGTCAGATTCCTCACTCGAAAGCGATGTCAGTGACTGGCGAGCCCAGGACTTGAACCCGCACTTATGATCCGCGATAGAATATCTTACCGACATCGCCACTGGAGCCAGTTGCGTTTATCTAACACACTTTATCACGACTGAAAACATTGTGACGTGGCTAAACAATGCGATAAGTCCTTGATTTGAGTGGCAGAGCTTAGTACTCAGTGAAAACATTCAGTGAAGACATTTGTTGTAGTTCATGAATATGCAAACACGTCCAGAGTTTCTCCGACTTGTGGACTCTAATTATAATCAGTGGTATATCTGGCTATACCCCGGAGCTATACTCAATCTTGTACGTCTTTCAATGAGTTTTACGATTTTTCTACATTTTTCTACATTTTTTTCATTTTTCTACAGGTTATCGATTAGGCTACATTACAATGCAGATTATAGAAAATGCATAACTATTTTCTGAAGGAGATCATCTGGAAATGATGAAGACAAAAAGAAATCACCTCAGAAAATATTTTTCATGCTAATGGCTGCATAAGGTATAGATAAGGCGCAGTTTTTGTGTGAAAGGATTGAATTGTTTATTTACAGTATGGAGTGCTTTTTGGATTGCGAAAGTAAACTCGGAGTATGAATTCAATATATATCTATTATATATATACTTATACGGTATATATATATATATATATATATATATATATATATATATATATAGATAGATAGATAGATAGATATAGATATATGAGTGTAATATATATGTATATATATATATACTATATATATATATACATATATATATATATATACATGTATATATATATATATATATATATATATATATATATATATATATATATTTATATATATATATATATGTGTGTGTGTGTGCGTGTGTGTGTTTTACTCTTTCTATTCCCTTCTATTTTAGTTTTTCTTCTTTTCTTTGCTAACTCTTTTCTCCTCTAATTATAATTTAAGTTGTGAAATTCGTCATAATGCCTATTTTACATTTCGTTCGTTTGCTTATATTCTTCGCGTCTATATTCTCTCCCTATCCAAACCCTCCAATATTCTCAAGTCGAAAACTTATCTTCCTTTATTTCATCCTTTCTTCGGATTTTACTATTCAGTCCATCTTTCTCTATTTACCGATAACTCCTCTTGGAATGAGGTCACCAATTTCCGGATGATTTGACTTATGCATAGCAACACGCGAGCGTACACATCAGCTATCAGTAGGCCTATATATATATATATATATATATATATATATATATATATCTTAGTGCACTGCCTACTGGCAGGTCCATGGTATATAAAGACTACACTCATCTCTATCTTCCATTTTTTAGCATTACTTCCACATACGAGTGGTTCTTTAAGTCGTCTATAACATCTATAGCATCTATAACATTTCTTTTGATATACCATTATTGTTGGGGGATCCTGCTAATGACGAGGTGGGCCCCCTATAACGAGGTGGGCCTTCCTTAGCTTCGACTGACATATACTCTGCAGGGGCGCCATTCCCTGAGAAAGCAATCCAAACATTGTAATATATTCTATAAACATCGCATTTTACGTACTGTGGAGCGGCGCTACATGTGTTGAGTACTATTTTGAATGGTCAGTTAATATTAGAAGTGCAACCTCGCCCATATGGTAACTAATACTGGTACCTGTAGTACTGATGATATTTCAGTTTTGACGACATTTGACTTTTTCATTAGCTGCTATGTCATCTACTACAGAAAAAGTTATTCTCTTAGAGTCTCCCTCAGAATTTCCTACAGAAAAACTCAGAAAATTACCATAATCCCCGATTATTAAATAAATCCTGAAGATTATGGTAATAATGTAAATAGAGTGACTTTACGTCTGGATCTGTTGTTCATTCCATCTTTTCAGATTTGTGTAGACTGCACGATGGCATTAGTGATCGTACACATTTATGACATCAATAATTCTAATTTATTTCTAAACATGACTGATGCCCAACGGATACTTCATGATTACAATTAACTAAATTTAAGATATACCTGGATGAAATTTATTAAAACTTTATGTTTAAATAATGTATGTTAATGTTTCTATCTATGACGCTATATCCGTTTTCTATTGTATATACGAATTGCTACTGTAAGGATATTACAATGTCTCTCTCTCTCTCTCTCTCTCCCTCTCTCTTAGTGCACTGCCTACTGGCAGGTTCATGGCTTATAACGCCTCCACTCTTCTCTGTTTTCCGCATTCCTCTTCATGTCCACATAAGAGTGAGTCTTTAAAGCATCTAACATACCTAATCTCGGCCTGCCTCTGTCTCTTTTTCCTTCCATTCTACCTTCTACGACCTCTTTTAGTAAACTTTTCCCCTTTTTAGAATGTGTCCTATCCAACTCCTCTTTCTTAATATACTTATCAACTGTCTGTGCCAACTCTCTCTATAGCTTCCTCATTTGTAACCTTTTGAGTTCAGCTAATCCTCTTCATTCTGCTCCATTATCTACATATCCAATGCCTCATGTTTCGTAACATCTTCCTACCTTATTGAATGTCTATCATACGATATACGACTGAAAAGTGTATGATTGTATTGCTAAGTCTTTCAAAACGATAGATGTAACCTATTTTCAGACGGGTGATGTAGAACATCTGCATTTAGAAGTCTGGGAGATACTTTATAGATTTCGTTAACGTAATAAAGATCATTCTTCAGTTTTATCTTATTCTATTTGCTACGTTATCTCTTGGGAGATTCTGGAATAGAAAGCTGTTCAATAAAGTAATAAAGATGTTATCTAGAACGCCTATCATCCGATAGGAAGCTTGAGGAAGTATATTATAATCAATGGACCATCAACTGGTATAGTTCTTACACCATTAGATATTTCTACATTTCAATTCAATCGTATAGCTAAAGTCATTCTATCACTGAAGTTGTTATCTTACAGCTGTAACCAATCTTACATATGTAATCCATCTTCTTACGTATTTAATCAAACTTTCAGCTACATGTATAGTCAATCTTACAGTGTAATCAAACTTACAGCTGTAAGTAATCTTACGGCTGTAGCCAACCTACAACTGTAATCAATCTTGCAGCTGTAATCATTTTTACATATGTAATAAATCTTACAGACATAATAATCCTTGCAGCTGTAAGTAATAAATCTTACAGCATTAGTTAATTTTACAGCTTTTATTAATCGTACGGCTGTAATCAACCTTACAGCTAGAATCAATCTAATTTATCCGCAGTAAAATATCTAAATTTCCCTGGCATTTAGTTCAGAATTCAGGAGAAATGCTCCTTTCAATGGATCCTATGAATTACTCCATGACCATCCCATCTGTTTAGGTTCTAAAATATTCTGCCACCGAGTCCATTGAAATTCGTGTTTCTTGACTCCTCATTAAGTCCGGATTAATTAAAATAATCCCAGTGGTAACTAGTTGGATTGAGCCGTCTTATAACCCTGCTCACAGCGAACTCCTGTACTCCTATCACATCCCAAAAGAGAATATGGACTTCCGTCTATAGTATTTAGAAAACATGTGTTGCAATTAACAATCCGATTTTATTTAAAATTCTGCTTTTCCAATTCACAAATTGTCACTAAACGAAAAGTATTATTTCAGAAATGAAACCATATGTATATCTAGTCTTCTTCATGTTTGCTGATAGAATATATCAAATACATAACCTTGCACAATTTAAAATACTACCAGATAAAAAACGATTAAGCTTTTAATAGGCAGTTGGGAAAACGAAACGCACAATTTATTTGAATTTTTAGACGAGTCTGTCAGTGAAGTCTCTAAAATTACGTATATATATTTAAGAAGACATTTTGATGAATTCAAATCAGTTGGCCGTTAGATAAGAATTGCTCCAATGGCATAAGACAATGATAAAATCAGATCATGCTGCATGTACTGATTTATTCAATAAATGTTATGCCTGTATTTGTTTGCAAAATCGTTATGGAATGAATGATGTTTAATAACGATACATGCATAATTAAAAGGTTGAAATTATAGGCTGGCATAGTGAATTTAATATTATAGAGTTTCATTCGTTAGCATTCAAAATAGTAAATAAGAGACTGGCTACTACAATAACAAAGGCTGTAAAAGCTTCAATTAAACAGCAATCGAAGCTGTTTATGACACTCAAAATGTCTTTTATTTAAGATCTCATTGGCTAAGCCCTATTAAGTAGTTAAGAAGTTTTCTGTCGGATAAGTAAGCGTGAGAGTGAAGCATGTGTTGTGGGTCACTGGAGAGTCCGACAATACTGGAGTCGTTTTTATTGGACTTCCGGGTGTCCATGAATATCACATTCTCTTGACTGATCTCTTGTTCATTTGACGCTAATATTAATATTCATGAAATAAATAACGCGGATCAGGGTTAGAGGAAGGTTCGGGGATTTGGGTTACGCCTTGCTATATAATGTTGAGCCTTTAAATGATAAAAGGTAATAGAAAAGTAAATAAGCATTATAGTGAAATGATCAACTATGTTGATATCTATCACAAACCGTTAGGCAATTTAGTCCATTTTCCGTATAGCAAGTCCAGTGAATGTCCGAGATTTTACTCTCGGATCAGCGCGTAGATAGTTTATATTGCTATCTTCTTGATGAATGTATAGCAGGATTGGTTAAGTGTACTACTGCGGATCAGTAGGCGATGGGTTCAAATCCATTGCTCGATTAATCACTGACATTCTGTCGAGACAACAAACTCACGTTAAACTCGTCTTCACTCTTCAAACATGGCCGCTGAAAATAGTTACTCCGCCTAAATTAAACATACCAGAAGTTGTTGCTGTTTTTCTCCATAAGTCACTTGTCGACGCTTCTCCCGCTGAGCCACAACCGTGGCTTAGTCCTAAGAGTTACAAGTCCCTAGACCATCGGCCAGTTACACTACAGAACATTTCAAGCAATAATGGCTTCTTATTTCTCTACAACCTTTCAGCTCTGAACCGTGATTATAGGAGTGGACTCATTCATTTAATAGCATTTAGTAATCAAAAATAGAGTAGATAAAGTAGTAAACATAAGTAAAGCAGATAAATAGGATATCTAGATTGTATTTTTTGGTTGTACGAGCATTTTAATATGTTATAAAGCACCGCTAATATTTTGTATTCTTTAGTATGTACTTCACTATCACTCTATGATCGTCTAATAAAGATTCGTATTGGCCTATATACATGTACTATTACGTATTTGTATAAATAACCTATAGTTCTCTTATGTTCGGCCAAGTGGAGGTTCCAATATAAATATTCCTACTCAAAGTCTGATTGCTCGCTAAGTAAAGAGTCGCACATATTAATATTTCGTAAAGGATAACATTTATAAAATCTCATGCTTATTGTTGGAGAAAATAATGGAAACCTAATTCTACAACTTCTTAGTTGCAAAATTAGGTTTTAGATTTATTAGCCAAGCATTGGTCTAGGAAAAGGCTATAAAACAAGTAATTCTGTCATTATTATTATTATCTCTAATGTGTACTTACAATTAGCAGGTTCAAGGTACATATTAATATTCAGAAGCTACTTTCACCTCCATCAAGAGTGCTCCATTGATCAGCAAGTAACTTCCTTCACAAAATGCTGTGAAGCATTTTTAAATAAATAGATATTTCATTTAGGAAATATTTTACTTATCATTATTTTTATTTTACTTATTCTTTTGCCACTACCGGCAAAATTATCCATAACTTCGGGCTACCGCTTCGACAAGGTTTTGTTGCAAGAATGTTTAGGAGCTGCTGTGTTATCATTAGACGCTAAATTAGGTTGCCAGGCTTTGGATACAGCTGTGATTTTGTTTGATCGGTGATTTCATAAGCTGAGCCCAGGCTGGTGGTACAAGTTAAATCATCTCCACGAGGACTGGCCGGTGATTAGTTTATTTCACCAGAGCTCTCGCCACACACTTCATCCAGAAGTGTCGACACAAGAATCGACTGCTTCTTTCACTCTCTGCAGATACTGAAATGTACTCAGATTTCCTCTCTCATATCTCAGAATTTCTAACAAAAATTTGGTTAAGCGTGTTTATAAAAATTATAAATAAAGTAGTTTCAGGTTTTATAACAATCTGAGGTTCTGCATATCTCTAAATTATACTCAATAATTTAAGTTAACCCTTTCTTTACCAGGATTATTTTTGTAACTAGAATACAGCGACGTTATTGGTCGGTTTGGATGCTAAGCATTCTGGGTAATTGGTCTCTCTCGCATCCAGACTGCAAGAACGTCTTGGTAATGGTATGTGGACATTCAAGTATCTCTGGTAAACTAAGGGGTGGTGTTTGAAAGTCATAGATATAAATTGTAATAGGAAGAGGACTTCTAAGTACCAGCAGTAAAGAAATGGTGTTTATAAACATTTTAAACAAAATAATTTCAAGTTTTGTAACTATCTGAGGTTTTGATTTCGCATTATGTAATCGAATTACCTTTCTATTCTATCACCTCTCAGAGCTTAGGCTGTTTTGTGGTAACCCTCTTCCTGATTATTTGATTTATTATTTGATTATTTATTTGATTTATTTATTTGATTATTAGTTTATAATTAAGTCTGCTGTTATTCGTTGTTTATTATGACATGGAAAACAAATAAAAAGATTGAATGAATGAATGAAAAGTAAATATATAAAAAACCGTATGTGTAAATTAAATTTTAAATATATTTAAAGATATTAGATTTTTAATACAATTTATTGAAGATATTCAATTGTAAATTTATATTCACCTTAAAGGTTAATATTCAACTTGAATCAGTATTTTGAAGAAATATCCGTCAGGGTCTTGTTATTTCTTCAGAGTAATAATAATAATAATATAAATAATAATAATAATCATCATCATCATCGTAATAGTAATAATAATAACAATAATTATAATAATAATTATAATTTAACAATCATCTATAATAATAACAGCTAAAACGAAATAATAATAATATTAAGGAAATATAGTTGTTCCCAGTTGGAGTTACAACGGAGTTGACTTCATTAATGGCATAGGCAGACTTATTGCAGAGCAAACCGGCGATAAGCGAGAGACATCTTTTCTTTGGTAAAGGCTTTCCATGACTTTGCAAAGATTTAATGCAGTCTGCTTCAACAATTCCTTTAAGCCGATTGATGACCTCGAGTAGCCGGGCGGCAATTCAGCATGTATTGTCTCTAGTCGATGTTTTATGAAACCCCGGGTTCTTTATATATGGGGTTAAATAATGATAAAAATGAAATGATTTAACGACAGTTTCGTCATTCAAAGATGCTATCAGGGACGGATAATTAAAGCCCTACAAAGATATGCAAGCGCTGGAATGAAAGGAAAGAGCACAGAGTTGAGGGGTGGGAGTGAACAGCTTGTGATGGAAGTGTGTCACGTCACTCGGTGAACAATATGGAAAGTGAATTAGACCAGAAACAGGCTGGAAGAACGTGGAATAACAGGCAAATGAATTTAAGACAAGAGATTTAAAGACTGGGGGTAAATCGCTTTTAAAATTAAAATAAAAATGAAAATATAATTAGTAATTATAATATATTATTAATAATAATAATTAATAATAGTATTATTAGAATAATAAGAATAGAAATAGCATAAGTTAATGCACAAGTGTAATTTGTGCATTCCAATACATTTATGCTATTGAATATTTCGCAAATTGATCTATATGTAACATAATGTAAACCATTATGAAGATGTAAGAAATGCTTTTGTATCCGATATTAATTATTGCAGTTTAACTTAATTGCGGATCCAATTCAAACTAAAGGTTTAAAAAAATTCTCTAGGGTTGATGGAATATAGATCTGATTAATTAATTAATTTTTACTCACTAAAATTTCATTCGAAATTATTTCGAAATCAGTTTAAATATACATTAAAACATTGTGTTAAATGCTAATGCGATACAAACCTATAATGGTATTTAATGTAAAGTCCCATTAAAAAAATCCCATTATTTCAGGATAATATGAGATCAAAAATAGCTGAGAAAAAACATTTTCATGAAATTCCAGCAATATCAAATAAATGCAGGATTTAATTGACGATGTAATGAAACGTATGTTGTCAATTTGAAGAACATTTTTTTTTAAATTACGAAACGGTTATTACCAGATTGGGATGGCAAAAGTAAAAGCAGGCTAACGTACGACATACATGTGTCATGTGCATGTAATCTGGCGATGGTATAGCTTCAAAATATTTCATGCCTAGATTTGATAGGCTGAATGGTTTAGCATTGCTGTAGAACATTTGAACTTTGCTTGTAAATGATCCTTAGAACACCATTATAAGCTTTCGATTTTCCTGTAGTGCATTTTTTAAATTCCATTACTTAATCGCTTCAGTTAAATGATACATTTTTTTATTTAATTCGCATATTCGGTTATATCTCATCGATTGCACTAAGTAAATTTCTGAGTCACAAATGGATGTTGAATTTTAGTTGAGACTTTATTGCGTAATTTCTAGGCTATGTGTATGCAGATCTTTGGCTATAAATAACGCACTGAAGCATGTCAACAATTCTTTATAAGAGACTCAGGAAAATACGAAAAGGAGAAGATAATTTAATGTCACTGCCATTATTCTAATGTTTGTGTAACTTTAAAAAATACTATTAGCATTACCTTGTATCCATTAATATTAATTTTTGTACGCCAAACATTTACATTAATGGAAACAGCAAGGAATTACTCATTATATCAATAGACTCTAATAATTTTTCGCTACATTTGTAGCAAAGTGTCGATGAAAGCTTAGTCGAATATAGCCTATCGCTAAGTCCAAGCTGCCGGTCATTTCACTTGCACTAAGGAAAACAATTATTTACAAAAATGTCAATGTGTAAATGTTTAAATATAATCGTCAGTTTTAAACTATACTAATGCCATGTTGAATTTTATTTGCAGGTGTGCTTGATAGATTCAGTGCCTTATTAACCTAGAAACCATCAAGACTCCTCAAGAAATGCTGACGTCACTGATTCCTGCTGTCATGCAGTACGCATGCTTTAACTCTATCCTAGAGATAGTCTGCAGTGGCGAAGGTGAAATGATTGTTTTCGAGGGAGCGAGGTACGGCAGAAATGATTCTGTAGGGGCTGAAGCCTGTGGAGTAACTATAACTAGAAACTGTGATATAGACGTCCAGTATCCGCTAAGTAGAACTTGTGGAGGTAAACAGAAGTGTTCTCTAGCTGTAAATACCGGATTCTTCGGAGATCCTTGCGGATATGAGGAATTTCTAAGCGTCACCTATCGATGTGTACCAGGTAGGCCGTTACAGTAGTCTAGTTGAGTTTGGTTACGAACCCCGACATCACCTTCGAATGAGACACAGGATGTTACATTTAAATTCTTACTGTTTGATTAATCTTAATCCAATAACTACAGAATTATGGAGCTACATACACCTCAATAGTCTATATTACAACGTCTTCTGACTAAATTGAAACCAAACAATTAGCCAACTTATATTTCACGTTTGCGATTTACTTGTAATTGCTTTGGAAACCATTAAAGTTGAATCAATTAGTGATTACATATATAATAGGATATCCTAGAATAGACTACTATACAACTCCATCATCATCATCATCATCCCTTGAATCCCAGTTTAACTAGGGCCGGGATACGAATAGACTGTCTCAAATCCTCTCTGTCCTACAGCATATCATCAGCCAATTCACTATTTGAGACCATTCGTTTAAATTTTGTAGCAATTTAAGGAGCCTTGGCGCTCACCAACCGAATGCCCTTTCTGACATTGGTATGGATCTTAGTGCCTTACGAACTTCACCTTGTTGTAGGTCCTGAAAAATTAGAATGCTGAGATTCTTCAAATTTTGAAAAGATATATTTAATATACGTGTATAGAACTACTGTATACAACAGTCATCATCATCTCCCTTGTATCCCAGTTTAACTAGGGTCGGGATACAAATAGACTGTCTCAAATCCTCTCTGTCCTACACCAAACCACCAGCCAATCCCTTATTTGAGACTCTTCCATTCGTTTTAATTTTGTAGCAATTTCTGGAACCTAAAATACAATTCAAGTTAACATTGGTTTATCCTTATTTCCAGTTACATATCAGATTTAGAATCACTTCGGCTGTAGTCAGTGGCGATGTCGGTAAGATATTCTACCGCGGATCAGTATGTGGGGGGTTCAAATCCTGGGCTCGCCCGTCACCGACTTGGTTTTCTAGTGAGAAAACTGACGTTAACATTAGCGTTTTTACATCCTATTTGTCCTGATTCAGTTGAACTAGTCAAACAAGAGTTGTGATAGATTCTCGTTTGATGCCTTCAAATTTAAACAAAATCTAAATTTAGATTTACTTAGATTTTTGGAAACTTTCATTTAGGACCTTACTTCTCAGCGCATTTCTTTTTACATATTAGTCTGGGTGAATTGATCTGTAGTGATGTGTGCTGTGGGAACGTCCCTGACACCATCCTTGGATGAGGAAAGGGTCGTTAAGCCTGTAGTATTATTATTTATAATAAGTCGAACATTCATATGCTGGGATGAGCAGTAGACAAGCGAAGAGAAGGCTAATAATCATCGGCGGTGAAAAAATATTTTATTAGAATTTGCTAAAAGCACGTCTGCAATTGTGTAGCCTATTTACTTATATCTTTACTTTTTCATCCTATATGCAAATATACTAACTACTTCTCTTTCCAGTTCCAATTATTATACGCAATTGTAACATCATATTAGTGCGTGTATTTCCAATATTCATGATCCCATTGAAATTAGTGCTGAATGTTAAACATTATTAATACCTTCCGTTTTCCTCTTCATGTACACAAACGTGTGGATCTTTCTTGTGGATCGTGTAGTATAAGAACTGTGAATAGTCTAATAATCTGCGAATACTAGTTAAAACTACTCTAAACTTACATTATTTATCTTTACCTTAAGTACTTCCCGGACCCTAAGAGATTACAACTAGATGTCTACTAAAATATCTGCAATTGCCTAAATATGTTTGACTTGACATAGAAGTTGAGTAATAGTGGTGAAATACAACATACTGGTCCTGTCCTATTTATTTTTTCAAAGAAAACTGACACTGAAATTTCACTATTGTTTTCTGATTAATGCAGAAATTTGAAATCAATCTTTTATCTCTCCAATCAGCTTCAAACATTCTCAAGATCTTCAGCATCATTATTCACAGTACATTCATCATTATCCACAGTACATTCATCATTATGCACAGTACATTCATCATTATCCACAGTACATTCATCATTATGCACAGTACATTCATCATTATGCACAGTACATTCATCATTATGCACAGTACAAAATCATTTATAAATCTAAAAAAAACATATAAACACATAATTTCAATGTTCCAAGCAACGTTCATGGATCTTAAATTTTGATCAATCCCATTCCTGATATTCCAACAACACATGAAGCTCGTGACAAAACCATCCCTGCTGGCGGCTGCTCCACTACAGTCCTGCCCTGGAATCACCGTCGCTTGTCATGTTGGAATTTTAATATTCTGCAGACAGACAATACCCGTGAATGTTATAAATTAAATTCAATAGCAACGTTACTGTCAACCAAGAGTTTATATCATCGTTAAATCCCGTTTACAAGAACATATCATTTCCAAACAGCATCTCAAGAAAAACAAATACAAAATTTGAAAGATTAAAATCAAATCAAGAGAGTGGTTGCTGATTATTGGGTAAATGATCAAAATTACTTTTAATATTGAAATCGCGTTTTACTGAATTTTGGCGATTTCCTGTCAAACTTGTTACGTCAAGACCAACTTTATTAAATTCTACATCTTAGTCATATGTAGAATGCTTCCCATTTACAAATATAATCCTAACTCTTATTCTATTCTATAACTTAGTAAACATTTTACGCCACTTTGCTTTAATGTTGTGCTACTCTGAATTTAGCTTTTAATTTTTGCTACTAATTACTTTGCTACTTTGGCTACTAGTCATGCCAGGAAAATAACTCCCAGATAACTTGGGGACAGGATAGTGTTTTCTCAGGAAATGACGCCCCTACCCAGTAAATGTTAGTCGAAGCTGAGGAAGGCATAGAGGGTCCACCTCGTCATAAGCAGAATCCCCTAAGAAATGATATATATTAACAAAAATAAGATTGCTTGAGAATTTAATCCACTCAAATATAGACATGCAGAGAGAAACGGAAGACAGAGAAAAGTGGAGACGTTATATTCCATGGACCTGCCAGTAGGCAGTGCACTAAGAGAGAGAGAGAGAGAGAGTGAGAGAACTTGGTGATTGCTCCAGTACGGAACAAAGTCGACGTTAAGCACAAGTTTATCCTCTACATGCGTTACTTAGAATTATTTATCAACATTAGCATCGAGCTGTATGAGAATGGCTGTTGATACAGCACCAGTGGGAGAGGTGGGAGAAATTGAGGGGGGAGGGATTGAGAGGAGAATGGGGGGTTGATGACACTGATTCCACCACGTCCACCATTAGGACCCCATGGATTTCTGATCCCTATCTGCGCTACGCCATTGTAACCTATGCTCGCATTCTAGATTTCTCTGTATTCTTCCATCTCTCTCTCTCTCTCTCTCGCTCTCTGGCTATCTTTCTCTCTCTCCCTCTATCTCTCTCTCTATCTATCTATCTCTCTCTCTATCTATCTATCTCTCTCTCTCTATTTTTATCTCTCTCTCTCTCTTTCTAAATGTCTCTATTTCTCTCCCTCTCTCTTCATTTGCCTTTCTCTCTATTTCCCATTCAAAATGTCTACCTTTCGGTTTATCTTCATTCAAAACGCCAACTCTCATCTTACTAAAGCAAATATTTTAGAATTTTTTGCTTAACTTTCCAGAAAATATTTAATCTTCTCAGCAATGCCTTTCACTTTTGCAACTCTTGTACTGTTTCAAAATATCAACGTCAAATTTGAATGTTTCAGTCACAACCGTATCTACTTTTGCGCTTATAATCTAGAAATGGATTCGTATAAAAGATACCGAAAACTTACCGCTATAAAGACAAACTAGCATTTTATGCCTTGAAATTTAAATCTCCCAGCACTTCATAATCAGTACGAATAACGTTGAGATAACTAGGTATGCAATTCTTGGATATATAAAAACAAAATGGCATTTAGCTTCAGCTTGAACTTATCTTTGTATTGAAGTTACATATTTTACATTCATTTTATGCTTATACCTAGTACATTTTTGAAAATGCTTATTGTTGAAAATTTGAGTTCATTCATGAACAGCGAATGAACTGAGACAATGACATGTTGGTAAGTTGTTCGACAGCGGATTAGTAGGTTCAGGATTCAAATCCAGAGCTCTCCCAGTCACTGACATGCTATCGAGCAGCAAACTGACGTTAAACTTGGATTTAGTTTTCTGTATTTATCCGTAACTATAAACAAAATCTTTGTTTTATGTGTCGTTCAATAAAAACATAGATGAAAATTCACTCGGAAAGCAAATTAAAAGTTTTATAATGACAGAAATACTTAGAGCCAACCACATCTCAGTGACTGAAGAGTTAGAGTAATTTTATTAAAATTGGTCAACTGCCAACGTGGGGCGCAATGAATGAGATTATCGGCTGCTTAATTATTAACAAAGTGATTCTTATATCTGATTTATAGCTATCACTTATGATAAGTATTTGGTAAATGAAGACAGGAATGAGCGCTGCTGGATAGTATAAAGTTCCACTCATATATGGACATTTTTTAGTTTAGATATTAATTTATTTGTAATTCTTATTTAGCGTATTATTACTTTTGAACTATTTCTGTAAAGTAGTCTCAAAGACGGAGTTCGGCCATGACACTGCTATATAAGTTTTCGTTGTTAATAATTTAGTTAATTACTGATCTATTGATTAAATTTGAAGTTAAGCTCTAGTGTTATCTTTCATATAGCTCTACACTTTCATATAGCTCGTATATCTTTCCATTTCTCAGAATTGAAAGAAAACTTCATATTTTATGCACTTCTATATTCTACGTGTGTCTTTATATTCCTGTTCATATCTCTGTACCCCTCACTCCGCATATCTCTTCGATCACGACCGTAATGACATTTCTCCACCGACTGCGAAGGTTGGGCAGAGCTGGAGGTGGAAAAGGGAAGCAGGGTGTGCAGAAAGCGTAGGGGTGACGGGGTTAGGGGTGTGGCGGGGTTGTCGTACGTGAATACTTTTCATTCATGATTGACTTACACCGGGAAATATAATATACAGCCAGCAGTATACACATCCATATATAGACAAGCGACTGGGTGAGTTGTTATAAATGGAGATAAGGGGACCTGGCTCCACTTAAAAGTCTATCAATCTTATCCCTCGTCTCATTTGACATTCAATTGCCATGCTAGTGGGCTGGAGCCAGTGGCGAAGTCGGTAAGATATTCGACCGCGGATCAGTATGTGCTGGTTCAAATCCTGGGCTCGCCCATCACTGATATCGCTTTCGAGTGAGGAAACTGACTTTAACCTTAGCTTTTTTAGATGTAGTCTGTGTTAAGATATCTAAAAATCGCCCTTAAATTTCTAACATTCTGACTGGAGTCTCGTTCAGAATTCATCACGACATTCAAAGAGATCCCATTGAGTAGAAGTGGTTCAATGGCAACGTCATCCAACAATAAATGAAGGTCTCGATAGTTTCATGTAAACCACAGCTGCATGTACGTTAACTGCGACTCTTGAATCCAGTTTACCACATGCTGACACAAATGTCAAGGCCAAGGACGGTATGTGCTGACACAAATGTCAAGGACAAAGACGTGGAATGTGCTGACATAAATATCAAGGACAAAGACTTGGCATGTGCTGACACAGATGTCAAGGCCATTGAATGCATTTACAGACACAAATGTCCAGGTCAAGGACTGCATGTGATAACAGAAATGTCAAGGTCAAGGACTTGACATGTGATGACTCAAATGTCAAGGCCAAGGTCTGAATGTGATGACTCAAATGTCAAAGCCAAGGATTGCTTGCTATGACACATGTGCCATTGAAAAATGTGGGATGCAAATTGACGTCGTACTGAATAAATTATTTTAGTTATTTTTCTAATTGCGTAACGAACGATTGCTCATTTCACTGTAGTAATATCAGTTTTTGAAATCTCTTATCCTTACTGTTTCGAATCCATGATGGTTTGCATCTTTGAAATACGTTTTGTAAAACACACTAATTGAAAATGCATTAAAACTGAAATTGAAGCCTTCTCATTCAGAGGGTTTAGTCTCCAGTTGATTCAACGATATTGACTTCCGAAATGTAGAAATTGGTTTATTTAAGAAATAATGGTGAGAATGGGTTAATAATATCCTCTATTAAGATAGTTTTAGTTGGGGGAAAATAATTTGACCTACTGGAAGGAGGGCGCAAAATGTTCGTCATTTTCATCAAAAATATTCTAAAAATATTAGTAAACAGCTCGAAGCTTTCAAATACTCCACCAATAACGAACACTTTCGTAGTTGCTTTCCAATTTTCCCTTCATAAACGAAGTGACGACCTTCTTATTGGCTTGGACAGCCGCTGATGTGTTGATTGTTTTGCTGCTAGGTCGAATAAAGAGGAGAAAGTGAGACGGAGGGTAAATATTTTAATTTCGGGTGGTAGGGATAATTGCCCCTCAGTTATCATGCCAAAAGAAGCTATGGAATGGAGAATAGTTGTACAAGTTGTCGCTAGAAAATTTTGTTATCTCCGATTTACGACAAACCTTATTACACGAGCGCCTCTAATTTACGTGCTGCTGAATAAAACCACGCTCATAAATTCTCCCAAAAGCTATATTCAGAAACTTTAAGTACCAATGGTAAAAGATTTTACAGACTTAACGTAAAACAATTTGTCGTATGGAAAACACTCACTAAATGCGTTTAGTAACTTTATCACGTAGAATCCCCTCTTTAAGATTCTATTAAGCAAAATGTTTATGTCATTAAGCAACTAATCAAGATCTCGTAGGTTATCACAGTTGTTTTAGAAGAGAGAGAAAAAAGGTCATTTTCTTCTTAATTTGTCTATTTAAATTTTCTGCAGAGAAATCAGTTGATCGTCAGTGCAGCGCTATCGGATCAGAACTGAGCACATCTGGGGGTATCTATAGATCCAGCGGGTACCTGGCGAGTCCCAACTATCCGGGCAAATACTATATGGATGTGGACTGCCAGTGGACCATAAGAGCTCCACAACAACACAACATCCTCATCACGCTGCTCGACTTTGAGCTTAACGTTAAGCGAGAAGGTCGCTGTCACGACTATCTAGCGGTCACCAGTGACAATGAAACTCTGTTTAAAGATTGCGGGGCCCTGGGCAAGCAGGTGATAGACGTTAGTTCGAATAGGGCGAGTATTTACTTTAAAACAGGACAGACAAGTCTTACACAGCGAGGATTCATTCTACACTACCAAGGTTTGTACAAGCAGATGTGCGATAATTTTTAAATATTTAATTTTAATCAATTTAAATGAGCGTAGAATTTTTCTACCGTGTTGCGCGGGAGTTTATTAAGAATTAATTACATTCACAACGCTAGATGATTAACGCATAATTAACTCATCATTGATTCATGATTAACTCATCATTGATTCATGATTAACTCATCATTGATTCATGATTAACTCATCATTGATTCACGATTAACTCATCATTGATTCATGATTAACTCATCATTGATTCACGATTAACTCATCATTGATTCATGATTAACTCCTCATTGATTCACGATTAACTCATCATTGATTAACTCTTAATTTACTCTTGAGAGTAAAAGCAATTAATATTTATTCGCAAGCTGATCTAGAAAGTTAGATGTCAATAATTTCCAATCTATTATTATCGACTAAACTAGTTTTATTTTCGCGTAAGTCAATAGCACAGTGTATTTTTGGAGTCCAGAAATTCGGTTAAATACAAAAATGTATTCACAAATTTGCTTTTCTTTACAATATAACATTTAAAAAAGGCCTTTAAACAAGGCGCTATCATGATTTAATAAAAAACAATATGAAGAGACACTACACACGTCACAGTATTTTATTTCGGTATAACGGGGAAATGAACAAAACTATCCGAATCATTTATACTCTTTACGTCCCGAGTAAAAGTTTTCCCAGACGTTCTTATCGCTGTCTAAACCAGATGTTTCCATATCGTTCTATCTGTTTTCCATATTGATTCCCATCCGTTGCACTTCTCGACTGTTGGGCAATTGAGAGTGTTTACATGTATTTCACTTAATTTTAAACTAACAGCATCTGCAAGCTAGTGCTGGTGTTTTATAATGTATTACTTATTTTAAAAAAAACACCCATTATTGTGAAACGATCAACTATGTTGATATCTATCGCTTTTAATACCACATGTTAAAACCGTTACGTATTTTGACCATTTTCCGTGTAACCAGTTCTGTGAATGTCCGACAGATTTTTCTCTCAGATCATAAATTTCTTCCATGTGTGTGTATGTGAAGTGTGTATTTATATTTTGTAAGATAAACGTATCATGATTTGTACTTTTCTTGACAATTTTTGTATTATGAGGAGTGATACTGCTACTAGACTGATGTTGCAACTTACAAATCTTCATGACTTCCTGAACCAGTATAATTAAGTTAACTTAGAAATTTTTTTCTTAAATTATTGCATTTATGCACTGTAATTTTATCTTATTCCATCTCGCCAGCAATATTTCCTTCTCAATTTTATCTCTGTCTCATTCTCTCTCTCTGTCTATCTATAACTGTCTTTCTTTCTTTTTTTCTGTCTTTCGACAAGTTAATCTCTTCACAAAAGTGTATGAAGTATCCATACCTTATGCAGTCAATAGCAAATTAGAAAATTATGGTTTATGAATTATGGAAAATTATGAGGTAGTTCCCGTTACCATCCTCATATTTGTCGCCTCCTACGACACGTGTGGTCTATAATTCAGTGTGTTAACCGAAATATTAATCGCTGAAAATTTGCAATTATTTATCTACCAAAATAAATCTCAATTCTCGATCTGTAAACATACTGTAAAACGATAACATCAAATTATTTTTCAAACCGATATCCTATTCTAAATTATTATATAGGCCTACAATCGTAAAAACTGAAAAGCGTCGACACATATACATGTATGTATATTCCGTTTTATAAATGAAATGTTTTTTGTAAAATATCAGCAAAACCAGGAATCAGTGCTTTGAATTTTTAACTCGGATTCTGTAGGAGTTTATAGAATTTTATGAGGAAGGATGATAAAGTTTAATTTTGTGTAATATTTAGCATCAAATTGTAAAATATTATAGTTGTTGTACATGTGAAAAGGCAACCTTTTGATCATAGTGCGCAAAGATGGAGCATATAACTCAGTTATCTCTTAGTTTTAGCGCAATGGTGTAGATCGGTAAAATTAATAAATTTAAATTCTACAAAGTATGTCTACATATTGGTTTTATCTTCCATCGAAAGGTTTTCTTTGTAATGACGCTGTAACGAATTCTTCAAAAATGTAGCGACGTGAACAGATGGCAGGCTTGTTCATTTGTTCAAAGCTTCAACGCAAGCTGTTTTTCAGTAATCAATCAATCATTACTTGTTTTAATTAGTGTTAGTACTGATCCTTTGCCAGCACAAACTGCTTTCATAATATCACTATAAGGCTAAAACCTTTTATAGATCTTTCTGTACTATTTGGAATTTATTTATTTATTTATTTAGTTATTTATTTATTTATTTATTTATTTATTCATTCATTCATCACATCATATACAATTAGGACAAACATTTGTGCATGCACACATAGGTTCAACCATACATGCACATGTATGAGTGATCGGTAATAAAGGCCGTGACGAATTTATATAGTATCGCATCACTCTAATAACGCAATCTTTATTTCACCAAAGTCATGGCAGTAAGAAACGCATACATGTACAGTAGCAATCAAACACAACATAAATCAATATAAAGAAAATAATGAAAGTATATATATATATATATATATATATATATATATATATATTTAACTAGAGTACCAAAAGCAATCCCTGCTCAAATATCATTACATATAATTATGGCAGTAACGCTCTAAAATGATACCAAAACTTATACCCGATTCAGGCCAATGAGTCTCAACTCTCAAGTGAGTATTTTCTTTAATTGATACGTTTTCCAAATTGTCAGGATAATCAGCCTCTGAATTCTCAGCTAAGCTATTAAAAATTACTGCTTTATGCCAATTAATAATTAATAATTAATAATTTTTCTACTTATTTGATAATTGATAATTAATCATTTTAATAAATACATTACTAAATGCCTGGGGTTACCGCAAATCATGTATCGAGCACAGGAAATGCGATATTGCTTAATATAATCCGATACAGAATTAAACACACAAAATGAGATGACTTTTCTGGATTAGGTCGAATCAGTTACACGATAAGAAATTCAAACCAAGATGAAAAATCTTTAAGAATGAATGGTTTCATTATTTGTTTTTATATTCCGGACTTCGGTTGATTATGTACCCCAATCCCACGGGACAATGATTGGCTTCAGTCCAATTTATGGACACGTAATAGGCGGGACTGTTTTATATGAGAGCTGATCGGAACAAATTCCGTGTGTTCAACAGGCATAACATTATACCTTGTGGAAATGGAATTTGTTCATTTTTAAAAATAATCCTGATATCAGCCACGAGTGAGGAAAGGGTGGTTAAATCTTCATTGCGTTGTACTGTATTGTATATGTAAAAATATTTTCGAAAAACGTTATAAGGTATTGATATTCATCATCATCATCATTTTCCTTTGAATCAGAATTTAACTAGTGGCAGAATGACTCTAAAATGTCTTATAGCAATTTATGGAGCCCAGGCGCTCACCAATCGAATGTCCTATCTGACTTTGGTTTGGATCTTATTGCTTTATCGCTTTTTAAAGCACATGCAGTCGACGGTTGGTCTATTCTTCATCAAATCGGCAGGTCAGATGAAAGACGTAAACATAGCCTTCTTATACCGGCTGGAGCCGTCGGCGATGTCGGTAAGATATTCGATCGCGGATCAGCATGTGCGGGGTTCAAATCCTGTGCTCACTCGTCACTTATATCTCTTTCGAGTGAGGAAACTGACGTTAACATTAGTTTTTTGTAAGATCACTATGCCAAGACATTTGTATTTATTTACTTAAGCGATAACTTCAGAGAGAGGCCTACCTGGAAGTCACACCAATGATAAAGACATTTATATAAATTTTAAAATCTTTTATATCAATTTTTTATATCAAGTTTTAAATTTGTATATCAATGTTTAAAGCATAAGTGCGCTACAGACTGTAACCTGTCACATGTTTTTGCCACAGTGGTTGGAGAAGATAGCTGCAAGGACTTAACTGAGGCAGAAGGACGGAGAGTCACCTACTGGCTGGATGACACTGATCGACTCTGGGTCAACGCGACCTGTGTGTCTGGCCATCAGTTCAGCGATGATGGTAGCAGAGGCTTAAGGCAAGCTCAGTGCAGGGGACAGCACTGGAGTGGTGATGTCATCACTGCCTGCTTGCGTAATTATAACTATATATATATATATATATATATATATATATATATATATATATATATATATCATCATCAGCATCTTCCCTTAAATCCCAGTTTAACCAGGGTCGGGATACGAATAGACTTATTTATCTATATATTATTTATTTACATATATACTGTATATATATATATATATATATATATATATATACTGTATACTGTATATATATACTGTATATATATATATATATATATATATATATATATATATGTACATATATATATATATATATATACAGCATATATATATATATATATATATATATATATATATATATATATGTATATATATATACATATATAAAACGTTATTCAATCATTCTCAGTGTAGTGTCCGGGATATTTGAAGGATAGACCTACCGGTGACTGCACGAGTCTTAGAAGGAGACTAAAGCAAGAGACTCAAGCAAGCACTAAGATCAACCTACATATTAAAGGGCATTCGGTTGGTGAGAGCCTAGGCTCCAGGAATTGCTAAAAAGGTCAACAACGAATGGAGGAGATTTTAGGATATTAACTAATGGTATGGTATGGGACAGAGAAGTGTGGGGAAGGTCTATTCGCATCCCGACACTAGCTACACTTGGGATTGAAGGGATAAATTATGATGATGATGATGATGATGATGATGATAATGTTATTCAATCAGCCAGTTGCGCAATATAAAACTACGTAAGTTATATAAAACTAGGTAGAAACAACTTTAGGACTATTAGTACTTTATAGTATAAAGCAGTAATGGTGCTATCCTGTAGCAATTTATATATGAGCTAGCGTACCACTAGTCAAGTAAAAGACGTAATAAGTAGCCCATGCGTAAATCTGATCACCAGCTCTTCTACATATAAAATGTGTTACGGGCTAACAGTAACTCATTTTGCTTTTATATCAGTAATTATAATTATAATTGTCTAACAATGAATCAATAGAATGTTAGTATAGTACGAATGAAATAAACAAATATTAAATGGTTTGTCGGCTGAGGTGTGATAAGAGTTAAAACGTTTCTCGTTTAGTTAATGAACTCTCTTGAATCCATCTACTCAAAGTTCATTTGTCTGGCATAGTGGACAGCGGAATGCGACTGAAAATAAAACGTACTCGGCGATAAACTGCTAACTTACTCTAGAGCTGTTGTATTTAGCTATATCGTCATATGAACAACGATCGCGGATCTCTAGTCGACATCGTTTATGGTCAGAACTACGACGGTATCTGTTTTTTAGCAGTTTATCGCCGAGTTTATTCTAAAAATGAAGAAATATTTGCGTAGGACTTTCAGAAAACAACAAAAGTCTCGCAAAATCTCGACAATTTAGGCGTTCTTCCGAAGGTTTACGTTGAATTATTAAGAAGAAGGTACTTCTGAAACTGCTTTACCCATGCAATAAAGTATCTAATCAATATCTTTGCTTTTACCATTTACTCATTTTGCCTTTTACAACGTTCAAAACCGTGATTAATAGGACTACATTTAGATGTACCAGTTGGATGGACGAATGGAGAGAACGCTTGCTTGAGAAGTAGGAAGCTTTCGGTTTAATTCGAAGCTGAACCGACTTGGACATATCTCTTGTGATACCAAAACAGACCTAAAAATATAATAATTCAGTGAAGATTTGAGATTTAATTGTTTAATCTACAAGTTATTGCAGCTACAATATACATTATTATTTAATCAATTTTTTTTCTTACTTTATATCTTTTTATTTGTCTATAAACTGTTTCAAACTCGTGATTGATTAACTCTTTATTTATCTCCGTTAATGTTTTTTTAATTTCAGCGCTAACCGCTCAGAAGGGCGAAACGTCGGCAGATTCGGCATTCGCCTCCAGATCAACGCCTGTGCCTTCTCTCTCCACGGGTCGCCAGTCCGTCACAGCTGTCAGCCTTCTCACAGACACACACGCTTCTCTAATAGGTTAGATATACGCCTCTCAATTCTCAAATCTAAGCATTTCAGCACTGTTTTACATTGTTAATTACATTTTACAGTGTATGGTTTACAATACATGTATGTTTTCAAATCTGTTAGACTAAATTTTTGCATATAGGCTAATTTCTGTCTTTTTCGTTTATTTTTTAGTTTCGCTTTGTTTGTTTGTATATTTGTATCTGCCATATAATGGCGAATAAAAGAATATATTAAGACTGTCTCCAATAGGTCAGATAAACGCTTCTCTCTCTAAATCTCAAACTTTTAACCTCAAACTCTTAACTCTCAAGTCTAAATTTTTAAACATTATTTTACATGATTAATTTAGATCGAATTTTATTAAAAGTATAATCTTAATTAATTATATTTAATACCAAATATAGCTATTTTTTTTTTTTTTTAACTAATTAGTAAATTAAAGAGGTTTAAATTCAGGTTTCTGATTAAAAAACTATGGGACGTCGAGTATAAGTGTATTAATTAAAATTTGTAGAGTATTTAAAATAAATTCTTAAACACTGCATGAGTCAGTGCTACTTTTTCCAGTCTAGGTCTTCCTCTTCATCTTATTATATTAAATTGTCGTCACAATTCTGTCATCAAACTGAGCTGATAATTATAAAATGAAACTGAACTGGGCTGATAATTATAAAATTAAACTGATTTTATCTCTACTAACAGTATCGTTCAATAGTCATCTTTTTATCATTTGATAACTGATACAAATTATAGCATAATTTTTATCAGTATAGGAAAATAGATCAATTTAGAAGTATTGTTGGTCATATAATTGAAGTATTTAAAGTATTTTTTCTGAATTAGTTGGTCTTCTAGTTTATATACTTTTATCAGGATGGAAATCTCCATTTTTATAATTAAATTTGTAAGGACTCTTTATTGCACTTTAATTTTAAATATACAATAAAAGAATATCAAAGGTTTGACTTCATGATCAATGAAACTGTTGCATTTTCCGCACTTTGTCTATAGTATGTAATATTGTTCAGAGAAACATTATCCATTACTTTGCTTAGCATCTGAGACAATACCTAATCTTTTGAAGCGGTCAATATATACCTTTTTTTGCCGTTTTGTATTTGGATATCAATGATCCTTAAAATACTCCAAACTGATTTACTAAATATTTATTTATATTCTTAAAATGTGGATAGAAATCCACATTTGTGGACAGATATGACAGAGATCAACTCATAATATTATGTAGACAGGAAAAGGAAAGCGGAAGACAGAGAATAGTGTAAGCGTTATATGCCATGGACCTGCCAGTAGGCAGTGCACTAAGAGAGAGAGAGAGGGAGACAGAGATCCATAATATACAGTATACTGCGTGTCATAATTGCCTAAAGTACATTGTATAAAATGAAACTGCTATTAAACAGTAGCCAAAAGATTAGCATACGCAGAAATAGTCATTTACAAAATATTTAGTATGATATAATCATAAAATTATCGGTATAAAAATTGACTTCAACGCTATAAAGATTTAAGATTTCATTAAATGCAAATGAATCGATCAACTAATATATATTGAGCTTTTGATTAACTTCTAAATTCAGCTGCTGGATCGAAGTTAAATAATGCATTTTTAATGTTAAAAATGCATAATTTAATTTCGATCCAAGATACACTATGGCGAAACCTTACATGCAGTTAGCTTTATAGTTAGAAACATTTATTAATTCTATATCAAAAGCGTGAACTCCGAATTGTTTTTAAAATAATTGTAGCCTTGATGGGCATACGTCAGAGCCATTGGGCCTGTATGTTCTTTATTCACTTCGCTTGTTCATACTGTATTGTGTCTTTGTGATTTCGTGAAAATAAAAATATCTACCTACCTATCTACCTATTTTATTGTTATTTATTTTGCATTTCAATTATTTTGTCACACATAGGGGTGATATTTGGTGCTGTATGTGGTCTACTACTGCTCACTGTTTGCTTTCTCATCGTGCTCTTCTTCACTAAGAGGTCGGTAGGTAGGACTTCTCTATCTACAACATTTGCTATTATTACTCGGGCGATTTTCTGAATACGTAGAACATCTGTGCTTTCAGAACTTTAGTATCTTATTAATATGTCTACTGCATTGGTCACTAATCAATTTTGCATTGTATGCAACCCCAAAAAGTATGTACTGACATCATCCTTGGATGAGGAAATGAACGTTAAGTCTTTATCACTATTATTATAATTATTATTATTATTATTATTGTTATTATTATTATTATTATTGTTATTATTGTTATTATTATTATTTTTATTTTTATTTTTATTCATATTATTATTATTATTATTTAACAAATATATTTACAAATGTTGTCAATTTAACTCGACTAAATGTTAACCGTATTTCAGTAATTTATTAGTGTTGCGTTCGAGTCACTAAAGAATAGAGCAATGCAATGTGTAGCGTAGACAGCGACTAATACAAGAGTAATGCTATACTGAACATTTCAGCCACAATTATGATCTAACAAAATCGCTTAATTAACTGGTTACACTGATTTACCGTTAAATTAATTTATTAATTATGTCAACAAACAAATGTTTCTGATAAAAGTTAGATCTTGAAAACAGTGAACACAAAACCGGAATTGACATTTCAGCACCAATGTAAAATATTTTTGAGACCGTATTCCAACATTCGACTCTTGTTATAAGATGGAACTAGAAAACTTGAAGTATCACGATGTAAATGAGAGAAATTGATAAAATTAATGTAAAATTGATAAAGCAATTTCTAATACCAACCCTTTTCAAAGTGAGTTTCATGGGGATATGATAATAATAATAATAAAAGTTTTACGCCCGTTTCCTCATCCAAGGATGATGTCAATGACGTGCCCACAGCACACATCACAACAGATCAATTAACTCAAATCAATCTGAAAAGAAATGTGCTGAGGAGAAGTAAGGTCCTAAACGAAAGCCTTTGATCAAAACTGATCAATGTAGATCAATTCAATCAACGGTGGGAAAAGGTAAGTCTTAAGCTCACTACAGAAAGTTGAGAGAGAAAAACAAGAGCGAAGATAAAAAGGTAAAGAGATCCAAAATTGTTGATAGAGTTAAGGTAAAATAAAGAATTAAGACTTTGAATTGAAACGTAAAACTAAATGAAGCCTTTAAATGCTCAATTAGGACAGCATTTAATGAAGTACCATTGTAACGTTGTGCTAGAGCCTAAAAATGGCGAGGTGATAACTGGACAGTGTGTTTTCCCAGGATATTCGACCGATATAGTGCATTAATAGTTTTCTGAAGGACGAGTTATTTGGATGCTGCATACAACCTAATTACTCCCCCGATACCATCGTATCTGATCGAGTAGCACTGAATATTGTGTTCAGATGACAGTTTGCTTTTCTGACTAAATATAACCATGACGTCTTCCTTCTCTTTTTTCTTTCTGACTTCTTCTTTCTTTTTTTCTAATATCTTGTCAATGGTAGACCATGTACACCTAAGATGTTAGAATTCATAATGTCTATATTCTAGCTTTTCATTTGTCTCTCTCTCTCTCTTTCTCTCTCTCTCTCTCTCTCTCTCTCTTTCTCGAAACTATCAATTTGATCCCATTTTATCATAAAATCAACACCGACCATAATCTTCAGAAGCTATAGCTGTATGCAGTCTTTTCCTGTTTACAGCCTTTGATTGGACCATCTATGACAATAAGAACCAACTGTTGAACAAGTGCTAGGCTCATACATTTTCGAAGTGATTGCATTGTGTTCAAAGAAACATTGTAAATCGAGTGGTTAACCGATCTTATGATAACAAAGATGGGTGCATCTTCATCAGTCTCTATTGATTTATTGGAATTTAATCCGTCACAGATTGAAATTGAATTGAATTGAATCATATTGTTCATGAACTTCGACTGTCTTGCTGAAGCTCTTTTACTTGCATGCTTCATAATTTGCTACGTCTGTATAATCATTATTATACTTCCAAATAATTTCATATCTGTTTATTGGATTCCTGGGACCAACTAGATAGGATACAGTGTGTCCTCAATTGCGACCTGGTCACGCGATTGTGTTTCTGATGGTAGTCTGTGCAAGCAACACTTTAAATCGCCGTATTTTAGTAAGTATTATGTAATTATTATATAACAGAGACAAAATAAAGAAAACGACCTACATCGAAGCAGTGCTGTTGTGGCACAAAGATTGGCACAAGTTGTTCACTCCTGGCACAAAGATTAGCACAAAGATTGGCACAGGTTGTTCACGACTGGCACATGTTACTGGCACAAAGATTGGCACAGAAACTGGCACAATTTGTTCACGCCTGCAACATGTAACTCGGCAACTCGTAAATGCACATTCCATACAAAGTGGATACACTATTGATATTAGACGAGACGTCTCCAGTTGAATCCTGCTGTCCTGTTACAGGACTCACTCCACTGGATTGTGTGCTTTGTCTGTCTGTCCGGCGCTAACTGTCTCTCTAACTGTCTCTTTCTCTCGCCATTTCTCTCTCTCCGTCCTTCTCCATCACTTTCTCTCTCTCTCTCTCTCTCTCTCTCTCTCCTTTTGTCTCTTTACTTCTTCTCACTCTCTCAATTTCCTTCTTTCTTTCTTTCTTTCTTTCTCTCTCTCTCTCTCTCTCGCTCTCTCTTTCTCTTCATCTCTATCTCTTTCTCTCCCTACATTTATCTCTCCATCTCTCTCCCCCATCTCTCTCTCTCTCTCTCTCAGTGTTCCAAGCACTAGACTAAATCAAACAGTACACGAATGCTGTTCGCATTTTGTATCTAAATCCATACAAGTCCACTCTTGTATTTTTTCTGTCTCAATCTTAATTTATTCATGATCTCAACGTAAATTTCCGTACCATTTATTCTTCTGCTGTATCTAAGTTTAAATATTAATTACCCGTGATATAAACACAGCCTTGCATTCCCACACCATTCAAACTTACTCTCACTATAGTGTTCGGTATAATGGCAGGCATAACTATGATTTATACTTTTTAATTTATGCTCACATTCTGCTTTCTCGCTCACTACATCGAAAAACCTGTTCAGTGATTCCAACGTCTCTTGCTTTTGTTCTGTCTCTCTTACTTTCCATCTCTCTCTCTCTCTCTCTCTCTCTCTCTCTCTCTCTCTTAAATATCTACGATCCAGTGTTATAATGGGCTTTAGTTATTGAACATTTTACAGCGAATTATAGCCTACGACTAGAACGGATTTAATATTCTTAAACCCCTTTGAAAGGACTAATTGCCTTGATGAGGGACTTCCATTTGATTTTATGAGATTTTCTGCTTAATTAACTTATAGGCTAATGATTTGGATGAAAAAATAGAGTGGCATTGTTATAGAGACGTGAAGCACCGAAACAGTAAAGAAATACGTTCCCCTGTATCACTGTCCAGTCTGTACTTTGTTTAATTTAGTTTAGTTTAGTTTAGTTATTTAGTTTATGTACTAAACTTTGGAATTATCTGCACATTGAATGACGCGGATGTCTTAGGCATGAATTAAGCAGGAAATAGGCAGAAATTATAAGCGGACCTTATTTTGCGTCATTCTTTTATCCACAAAACGTCGTGAGGATTGACCTCTTAAAGTTTTATTATGTATCATTGTTGGACACGTAATACCTGCATTGCAAACGACATTGAGTTATAAAGTCTGATAACTGATAGTATGTGGAGTTGATTAGATAAGGTGATACCTTGTACACAATTCATAAATACAAATTACAAAAAGAACAATTTTTCTTGGAAAGGATAGAGAAAAATATAAATTAAGAATAAATAAAGTTTAACTCTCAGATCTTATATCTAATTACCACATAATATCACAGGTAGGACTCCAAGTGGTTGGGTAAATAAATTTACATATTTTAATTTCAAAATATTGCAAAAGTTATTTGAATAATTTCAAAATATAGCAAAAGTTATTTGTATAATTTCAAAATACAGCAAAAGTTAATATTATATATAATTTCAAAATATATCAAAAGTTAATATTATATTTCAAAATATAGCATAAGTTAATACTAGAATTTAAAATATAGCAAAAGTTATATTATAATTTTAAAATATTGCAAATGTTAAAGAGGCCTAATATTTACATGCAATCTTGCTGACATAATGAACTACTTCAAAAAGAGGTCGGAGTCTGAGTGGCTGGTAAATAAGTTAAAGTTCAAGTAGAATTCTGGATAATTTCAGTCACGTATTTCGCCTAAGGACCTCTCTCACATTCTGTCCATCTTTTTCTTTGGTTCTGCCATTCTTTCTCGTGTTCTCATGAAAGTGGATACCTTAGAATATTGATCATACGATAACTGCGCATGTTTTCCAAAGGCGGCTATTAGATATCCATAATATCTGGAAATGGACGTAAGATTAAATTAATTTAAGTCTCTTGCTATTATACTGATATACAGTGATCATTAACCGAAAATCAAAATATTTATAACCAATGTTGCCAGCAAGTTCGAAATAATGAATTTATCTTTTCAAATGTATAGATAAAAACCTGATAGCTTTAAAAATAGTCTTAAGTCACATTTTTTTTGCTAGATCATTCCATGTAAATTCTGCTCACATTGAATCTCTCAGATTACTATATTTAAGCTATGTACCATATGAAGCATATGATAGTTATTTGATATTGTTTTACCGTAACTGTTGTAAAGTATAGAGATGCCTTAGCAATACTCAATTATACTCAATTAAACATTAAACAGAGATGCAGTTTTAGATTTTCGAAAATGGAGAAACCCTGACTTACATGTAGAAAAACGCCGAGAGGCAGCAAATTATAGCCATGAGAAATAGAGCAGGCGATGTGATGTGATATAGGGCGGATAGGCGACGATAACTTTGGTGGGATTAAGTGAGGACCAGGAAGCACGTAAATAAATAATCAGTCAGTGATTTACACAACTTAGCCTTCACAATATCTGACCATAAGTACAATCCCTAAATCCTTCCAAGTCTTCTTCTTTAACCATACGTCTAACAGTCTTTCTTTCTCTCTCTCTGCCTCTCTCACTTTCACTTGCTCTCTTTCTCTCTCACTGTCAAGGTCGATTCGATATATATATATATATATATATATATATATATATATATATATATATATATATTAGTATGTATTTGTATTTGTAATTGTATATCTAGTAAAGTATTTAGTGATACTGCTGGATAAGTAAAGTTAAGATTTAAAGTATTGAGTTTTATTAAAGTGAGATCCTAGGCGGTAGCTAAGCTAGGGCAAGTGACCAATGAGGGCATGCCTAAACAGGAAGTGGAGAGAGATCCAAGATGGAAGTGTGACAACACGGACGTAAAACGTGCCAAGTTGAAAAGAAATTTAGGAGATTTTAAGAAACTCAAGAGTAGACGAATTGAGAGCAATTCGAAGGGTTCGGGTATTCGAACTATTTGTAGTCCATCGAGCAGTCGATGAGAAGAGAGTGATTTGTAGAGGATCGAAGAGGGAAGAGAGTTCCATAGAAATATTCTAACCAAGGGATAATACTAGAAGGTATCCTAGTAGGCGAATAGTCGAGAGGAAAGTTAAGTAAAGAGTAGGAATTTATGCTAGAGAGCGTATCAGTAATTTGTATGTCAAAAGTAATTTTATGTAATATAAAATACTTGCTTTTGCGATATATAAAGTGAACTGTAATTAGATATAGAAGTATAATTTTAAGTTATTCAAATTTCGCGTACACGTGTTATTTGAAATCGTTTTAGTTTTCGTTCTACTGTATATCTGTGTATTATTCTATTTCTTTTCGTATCAAATTAATATTTAATTTAATACAGTCGTTGAAGTTATCAATCACTTAGTAGGATATCTAGATTCAGTCAAATCGAGGACAGGTAAAATCCAAAATAATTACTAGAGGCAGTTTATTAGGAATTTGAATCCTGGACCATTTGATGTCTGGTCCTCATTTTACCTCAGATTAAAAATTGTAGAATCAGGTTCCTGACACTCACTTTCTATTTCTCTCTCACTCTTGATCTCTTTCTCACTCTATATATCTCCATTATATATATACACACGTATATATATATATATATATATATATATATATATATATATTAATTACTAAACTTAAATAATAGTAAAACTTTAGTTAATCTGAGTTTAAATTGCTGTCTATTGTTAAAAACGATTCGTTATTTCTTAATTATACGTTCATTTCTGACAGATAGGCTACAAAGAAGATATATATATATATATATATATATATATATATATATATATATATATATATATATATTATATATCTTATCTAATATATATATATTATATATATATATCTAATATATATATATATATATATATATATATAAGAATTTAATTTGAGAAATTTTTATGTTTAAGAATCTCAATATGGATTAAATAAAGACCAGGTGGAGCTGATAGAATATTTATTTAAACATTGTAGTACATACAGTTCTACGAAATAGTGTTACCACTGTAAACGTTTAAAAATTCTAAAATAAAGATCACTCAAGCTCACAAGCGTTTCGTAATTCTGGCAAAGTACTTATTAGCAATGTAGCGGTATCAAGTATGGCTGTATTTCACGGTGGATTGTCATGTTAAATATTTCGTCTAATCATGCACTAATTAATGTATAAATCATTAATCATCCAATCCATGATGATGATTAATGACATATACTAACATATTAATTGATCAAATGACATACATGTATATTAACGTATTAAAAGATTGATTGATTTATTTACTGATTTATTAAGTGATTGAATGTTTGATTGATTGATTGATTAATTGATTGATTGATTGATTGATTGACATTTATTAACAGAATATCTGCTGCTGACTCTGGATCGAAACAAGAACGTTGTCGAATGGTGGCAAACAACCTCAGCGATCAAATCAACAACTATGACGTCACAGCTGACGTCAGACGGTGTTGTCATGACTACCGTGACGATTACACAACACTAGGTGGCTGCAGCGGCTGCCGATGCTCAAGATTGGCTGAGAGCTCGAGCGGTGCTGCTCTTCAGAGCTGTCAATCAAGCCTCTACGTCGATTCAGCACCACGCCCCCTTGTGACGTCATGCGACGAAGAAGATGATGACGTCATCAAATCAATGATTTACTGTCAGTTAGCTTCCTGCGAATATTGTCGAAACATGGAAAACGGAGGAATGTCGGAATATCTTCCGACATCTGGTGAATATAATTCTATGAAGAGCGCTATTTGTTGTGAGTTTGTTCGACCTAGCGAATGGTCTGAGAATGAAGATGCGCTGTGTGCAAATGATCGTAGAGTCAAGCCGGATCTTATATCATCTAGACCTCACTATAGTCAAGTTACTCTGAGGCAGCAGCAGCAACAACAACAACAGAACATACGTCAACAACAACAACAGACACAAAAACAACAACAACAGACACCACAACAACACGCACGACAACAGCAACAACGGACACCACCACCACAACAACAACAACAACACACACGACAACAACAACAACACACTCGACAACAAGATACCTGCATACAGTGTCTGTTGGCCTGTGAGTTTGATTCACCTGGACCAGTTAAAGACAATGGACGACATTTAGACGCAAGTCCAGTAAGCGACAATGTAAGTTCTCTAAGCTCTAGAAGCAGTGACCTTAATCAACCGCCTAAGGAGAGGGCTCTGCCATCCGATCTGGATACTCATCTGTCTGATGCACAGTCTAGATTAAATAAAAACATATCTGAAAATACTAGAGATTTGCCTAACGTAGAGAAGACAAGGGAAATCTATGCTAAACCTCATGGTACAGGATCGGCCACAGTTTCAAACACAGTGACGTTGGATGAAACTGTTTAGAAAAGTCAAGCTATAGGCCTATAATACATGTAAGAAGATGATGATGTAATATGTTAGAGGATGATGATGTGGTGCATGTGCGCAGCAAATAAGAGTAAGCAATGTTCAAAAACCTACAGGATGTTAAGCTTAGACTGTCAACATTATAAATATTAATACGTTATATCTGATAAGTGCAATATTTAGACATAAAGTTTTACTGTTTTACCCATTTTTATCAGATAATATAATACATAGATAAACAGATATTTTATATTATACAGATTTATTGATTAGGCCTAGTTACCGAAAGGTTACTGTAAAAAATAATTTTAGTATTTTACCGGTAATTTTATGATCAAAATAGGTTAAATGAAATATTTGAATCACTATTATTAACTAATGGATACACTATGCGCTGCGCTGAAATCATATTACCATCTTCCTGTATGGGCAGGCAAATAAACTATAACAAATGTCTAATGAACTCGATAAGCTACGGACATCTGACTTACACAATATAGTATGAGATTCCCTTTCATATTGGATTCTGCCCTTTCTGGCTGGAGCCAGTGGTGATGTCGGTAAGATAATCGACCGCTGATCAGCATGTGCGGGGTTCAAATCATGGGCTCGTCCGTCACTGTCATCGCTTTTGAGTGAGGAAACTGGCGTTAAAATTAGCTCTTTTATACGTGTATCCATTGTACGCGTATTCCTATTCCATTTTGTACTTTTTCCTATTTCATTAGCTACGGTAATGCATTACGCGTGTTTTGTCATGAATACTGAAACCTACACTACACGTATAATTGCATTGTGTAGGAGACACTAAATACGATCGAAGATGTACATCTAATTGAATAATTATTAGTGTTTTGCAATGGTATCTGATACAATTCTTACACAGTTAGAAAAGCACATACAGGTACATGTACATACAGATAAACACAGGTAAAGAAACAGGTACATTAATGTCAGGTAAGGAAACATGGATTGGATAATATTCTACTTATCATAAAAGTGTGGTCAGTAGAACATCGTTTATCAATTATCCTAGATTTACGACCATACCATAGGCCTAATAGTGGTCCGACACAATAGCAAGCATCTTAATATACATGTACAAATTGTAAATGTACGACGTGCATCACAAATGAAATGATGTTAAAATTAAGTCATAAGCTTTAGAGAGAAAAAGTGAAGAGGAACAAAATACAAGGGAGCAATGTCTTCTGTATGATTTTTCATTCTTTTTCCGTACTCACATCTATAGAGGTTCATTTCAGAGGAACAGGAAATTATTTTACAGGATATATGGTAGAGTAGACGTCAGGTAAATAATACGGCTAGATAAACAGCTAACGTTAGCTTTTCTTCTGAAATGATTCTGTCAGCCATTTATTGCACTTAGCAAAGCAATTAAACATCTTGCAGTGATTTTTGTTTAGCAAAATGTTACGCAATTGAATAATATTTTTATAATTTCCAGACATGTGCAATGAGAAAATGGTCTCACCCTTAGCTCACAGCCTACTGGCAGGTCCATGGCAAACACGTTTAGAGCCTCCAATCTTTTCTTGGTTACGTTTTCCTCTTCTAGTCCAATGAATTGTAGATCTATAAATCATCTAAAATTCCTAATCTAGGTCTGCCTCTGTTTCTCTTTCCTTCCATTCTAAATTCGATGACATAATTTTGTAATCCATATCCCCTTAGAATGTGCCATTTGCACTTCTTCATATTTCTTAATGAATTTATCAACTGCTATCTATAACCAGTATAAATATGCTATCTATAGACAGTATTGTCCCAGACACAACACGTGAGTTTAATATATGTTAAACTATTAATACGAACGACGTTAAATCAGAGGCATTTCATTTTCTATTTGTCGAATCCTCGTGTTAGAGTCTTAGTTAGAGCCAACATATAGCCACAACGCAAAGTTTTACAGTTGTCCAAAACAACATCGAGCATTAGGGAAACATATCTAACAGATAACAGCGTGGAGGTTCATAAGACGGTATAATTGATTGAATTTCTGGAATAAATATCCAGATATTCAATCCAAGGAAATGTATTATCAAAAAGGTTGGTTAATATGGCCTTCAGCTGATACAAAATGATGCGCATACCTAGGGTTATCCCTTTTAAAAATTAAAATACAACTAATAACAACAATTACAGTGTTACTGTCGTTCATGAAAACATCGAACATTGCTGAGAAAAATCCAAATCGGTGAGCAAAAAGAAGGTACACAACAATGTAAATACAATATCCAGAAATCAGCCTTAAAATATAGGAAACAAAGAAAAGTGCGAGAGAGTGAGAATAGAGAGAGAGAGAGAGAACCATAAACATTTATTTGTAAATTAATCTAATTATACACGATGAGTATAAAACAAAAAAAACGAAAAATAGTAAAATAATAAAATACTAGAATACAAATGGCACGAGTATTTGGTAGATGTGTGCGGTACAAGGCGGCATGGGTTATTTTATTGCTGGCAGCCCTGCAGAAACCATCAGTCATCGTTGTAACAGTGGTCGAGAACACGCTGCTACCATTCCGCTGTTTTGGTTCAAGTTGGGCTGATTCAACTCAGTCCAGTGCACTAGGTTGATAGTCAGTAGTGTAAATCTAAACCTCAAATAGGCGATGAAACTCTTTAGGGATAGTATAATTTAATCGTGTCTTCTAGTGTTTTGTCCTGGACACTGAAGTCTAGACCAAACATTAATTGCGTTTGTCATAAGAGGCGACGAAGAAAAACTGTGGAGGACAAGGGGAAACCATCTGATAAGCCATTTCCCCAAGCAATAAGCTGCCATCAGGTATGGATATGGCAGAGGATGTTGTGAAGGGATTGATATGTTGGTCGACGGAGTGCTCTTTATGGAACATGAAAGCATACTGCGATCGTGAATATGCACCTTGGATCTGCATAATCTGCCAATTGGCAGTTAATTGAGAGAGAAAGAAAGAAAGAAAAAAAGAAAGAAATAAAGCGAGAGATATATTTTAAGAAACATTTAACGAAACATGTTCAGTGTGTATACTGTAAATGAAAGTATAGACTACACGTATTATACGTATTTTAAAATATTAAAAGTGATTACGTCGATTTTTGTAAATGATAAAAGCACGCTTGGCTTTTTCAATTTTCAATGAATTCATCAGGACTGGCCTCTTTCTATCAATACAGTATGTTTGGAAACAGTAGTCTGATTTCACCCTATTCTTTACTTTTCTTAATATAGCCAATATCTAGGCTGATCTTATATCGATTTTTCTATCATAGGCACACGGTGCAAAATCAATTGACAGCGTTAAGTATTTTATTTGAATAATATGCACAATTTACTTGACATTTAAATCAAAATTTGTCCTGAAATTTAATATTGGGGGGTTGAATCCGAGAACAATTAATGATCTATCATCCATTAAAGGGTCTATATAAGGACTAATATATGGGAGCATATCAGTCCTTCAAAAGAGTTTTCAGATTCAGTAACTTAAGAAAATATGAATCGACAGCTGTCCCTGTTTCATAAATGTATCCCCTATACGTTATTTAAAAAATGTAAAGGAAGTAAACTCGCAATTTCATAGTTAGCGTTTTTCAAGTGCAGAAATTTTCAACTGATATTTTATGGGTTTAGCGTCAAAATCAGATGCCCAAAGGGTTTCTCTTCAAGGCTGGGTTTGACGCTGATTACGACACCTCGGATAAACTCATTGTCGTGAATATGCGTCACAATTCTTTTATGTTTCCAAAATTGTTTTGAATTGTATGCAAAAGTTGAAAACACATTCAAATGTGCTATTATATTTTATCTCTTGTATCTTAATCGGGCGGTTCCATTCTTATTTTTAGCAGATAACAAAATCAATTCAGTAGCTCAAGATGTGAGTGATGTGATCTTTAGTGTACATATAAACATATTTAAACACATATAAACACATTTAAACACATTTAAACACATATAACACATTTAAACACATATAAACACATTTAAATGTACTTTGTATCTACAGCTTGGCACTGTTTTTTGAGAGAGTAAGAATTTGAGAGAGAGATAGAGAGAGAGAGAGAGAGAGAGAGAGAGAGAGAGAGAGAAAGAAAGAGAGAGAGAGAGAGAGAGAGAGAGAGAGCGATGATACAGATATGTAAATAAAGAAAGAGAGATTATATTAGCCACTTAATTAGTTTAGCTGAGGAAGGCATAGGGGGCCCCTGCCTTTCAAATCCTCCAAGAATAATGATATATAAAATGGAATGTTTTAGATGATTTAAAGATCCACTCGTATGTGGACATGGAGAGGAAAACGGATGATACTTAATATTGGAGGCATTAGATCTATGTGCCATGAATCTGCCAGTAGGCAGTGCACCAAGCGAGAGAACGAGAGAGAGAGAGAGAGAGAGAGAGAGAGAGAGAGAGAGAGAGCGAGAGAGTTGGTTTCTGTACAAGCAAGTGGCAACACTGCTATGATGAAGTGTTGAATGAACAAGCAAACAGGCTGAACTGATTCCGCTACTCATATTTAGTTCGGCCGTTGTCCAGGTTTCCTGGTATTGTACTGCATCGTGGATGTAAACTGAATTATCATAGGTGGTCAGTACAGGTCATAGTTGTCAATATACATAGTCTGATAATGAATTGTCATAGGTGGTCAATACAGGTCATAGTTGTCAATATACATAGTTTGATAATGAATTGGTTAAACTATGGACTGATTATCTGGATTTTGGAGTTTGCACCGTTTTGGACCTTCGACCTTCTTTTTGCTCGCCGGCTTGATTTTGTCTCAATGGTGCTCGATGTTGTCATTGATGACAGTAGCACTCTAATTGTTATTGTTGTTGGTTATGATAAGGAATAGGTGGTTAATACAGGTGACAAGGTGTTAAGGTGATAAGGTGTTAACGCAGTATGATAAGGAATAGGTGGTTAATACAGGTCATAGATGCCTAGATATACAATATGATATGTTAGTAACGAGGTAACTACTCGATTAGCATTTCGTTAGTTCTGTAGTAGTTGCTGTTTATAAGAATATTAGTGAGTTTTCAAAACTGTTATCGGTGTAATTAGGTAGATTTCATTTACAATTTAGGGTTGTGTAGAAGAAAGTAAGAGAGAGAGAGAGAGAGAGAGAGAGAGAGAGAGAGAGACAGAGAGCGAGAGAGTGAGAGAAAGAGAGAGGTTATGTAAATTTTATAAATTTATATGTTTATCCTCGTGTAATGTATATGAAGCCACACATCATGTGACTACAAGTCTACATTGTGTTAACGTAGTGATACGAAATAGCCTATACTGTAGAGTGAAGAGAGAGAGAGAGAGAGAGAGAGAGAGAGAGAGAGAGAGAGAAAGAAAGAGAGAGAGAGAGCCATGTTTATTCTTAAAAACAATGTCAGATATCAGAAACATTATACAGACAAACATCATGCACACAATATAAAGTGTATAGGCTACATAAGGTATGGATAAGGCTTAGACTTTGTGAAGGGATTAACTTGTTGATCTAAGGAGTGTTCGTATGGAGCGAGAAAGCATCCTTTGAGCATGAATATGTACTTTGAACCTGCCACTTGGCAGTTCACTGAAGAGAGAGAAAGAGAAAGAGATAGATATATATGTTTAGGAACAACAGTCAAATAACGAAAGATATTTGCAAAGTTTTCTATAAGATAGTGCAATAAAAATGTAAGCACTGCTTCACCTATAATAATTTTGAGAATTGAGCTAGCAATGAATTGATTTTGGTTGCAACTGTGAAGACTTTTTGCCAAAATCAGTTTTACCAACTGCCATTCTATGATTTAATGACCGCGACTTCAGTTGAGTAGAACGAACAAAAAGCTGGTAAGGTTAACGTCAGTTTCCCCACTCGATAGCGAAGTCAGTGACGGGCGAGCACAGGACTTGAACCCCGCACATACTAAAAATATAAGTGATACATAATATAAATATTGTGGAGCAAAAAGATTAATTTGCACCACAGCAAAATTTAACACTTGCGTATTATTATTATTAGTTATTTTGTACTATGGTGCAACATTTTTGTGTGCTTTAGGTTAGATGTTACATGGCAATTACTGTCACACTTACTAGTACCTATCATGTGGACCTGCGATTACAACGTCAAGTTAAATGTGGGGATTGTGGGTTAACACTGTTGTTTAAACATCGTTAATTGTAGGCTAACAAGTGTGTCTGATAATCAAGTCTTGTGGCAAAAAGTCAACTGCGGCATTGCAGTATTTAAAATTTACTTGTACTAATGACGTAATTGTTGTGGCTTTGATTGTATATAAACAGTACATAAAATATATATTTAATAACAATAATAATAACATCATTTAGAGTGCTACAGTTATCGATGACAACTTCGAGCACTATTGGGTCAAAATCAAGCCGGCGAGCAAAGAGAAGGTCCAAAAACGGTGCAAATTCCAAAATTCAGAAAATCTGTCAAAAGTAAAGGGATGATATTTTGACTACTGTATAAAAATATATATTTGTTGGTCGATGATATCCAACTAGAAAGATCAACAGGATTATTACTAGTTAAATAAATATATATAAGTAATACTAATTATTGCTCTAACGTTCCCTAATAAATTACTTAGAAATATAGTTTTATATTGACTTAATTATTGACTTAATTATTGACTTAATTACTGACTTAATTAGCAATGAAGGTTTTCATTGCTAATCTGTATTCTTTAATACGACTATCAATAGTTTAGACTGCTCTAGTCTACATAGAACAATTTTAGAACCAATTCTGCATACCAGGGAATTTACTAAATTATTCGAGAAAATTGAAGAAATTTGGAAACTGATGCTACAATTAATTGCAATCTTTTGTTAGGAGATAATTTTTGTTGATTCAAAATATGGACCAAAGACTACTTAAAAACCACAATAACCGCGAGGTGGAAAAAATTCGTAAAAAGTTGTGAATTGTTTTTGAATAGTTATTTGTTACTTATGTTGTAAATTTGTTTCATATATAAGCTTACAGTAATAGTAACGAAACTACATATGACAAAATTGGTATAATTAGTAATTGGTTATGCCATTTTTAATGTCTTAATGGCACAATGGTAACGTCTTGAAGATCCTGAGGTGAATTGAACTCTCGTGGGTTCGAATCCCAGGCGCGCTGATCTGAGAGTAAAATCTCAGACATTCACTGGACTAGTTATACGGAAAATGGTCCAAATTGCCTAACGATATAAACATGTGGTATTAAAAGTTATAGACATCAACATAGTTGATCATGCCACTATTATGCGTGTTTACTTTTTAACCTATACATGTTTGAGGGTCGTTGGACATGGATAAGTCATTTGGGATCATCTGGCTGGAGCCACAGGCCAAGTCGGTAAGATACTCAACCGCGGATCAGTTGATGCGGGTTCAAATCCTGCGCTCGCCCGTCACTGACATCGCTTTCGAGTGAGGAAAGTGACGTTAACCTTAGCTTTACCAGCTTTTTTGCTATTTTTTGCTCTACTAATGTCCACAGACGAGCTAACCCTCTATTTGAACAATTGCTTAACAACAGCGTTAAGACGTAAGACGTTATTTAATTTCACCTCTAGTCGATAAGCATGTTGGTTTTATTTTGTTGCTATTATCAGCTGCTGTTGCTAGTGTTATTTTGTTGCTAATATCAGCTGATGTTGTTAGTGTTATTTTGTTGCTATTATCAGCTGCTCTTGTTATTGTTTTGTTGCTATTATCAGCTGTTGTTTTTAGTGTTGTTTTGTTGTTATTATCAGCTGTTGTTGTTATTGTTTTGTTGCTATTATCAGCTGTTGTTGTTATTGTTTTGTTGCTATTATCAGCTGCTGTATTAGTTTACAATGGACCTACAATATCAGTTCTAGTCAACTACAAGCTATTTATTGGCTGATAACATTAATTATATTTGCTTATCCTACTATTGGAACACATGTAAACTACATTCTGTACCCACCATAAGGCTGATTAGTGGCATAGGTTATCTAGCATCCTATACGGTACATTAACCATCCAAATTGGGTCTTTTAAGGTGTGGGAAGTGATGGATTGTGCTTGATAACGACATGTATTGTAGGCGTATATAGCTGGAGATCTGGGAAAATGCTCGCTCTCTAGTTTGTGTTATCTCTCTGTCTTGTCCTATAAATATGATAAAAATGACAATTTATAAGATAAATTTCGTCTGACGGCAGTTGAGTATCTATCGTCTGTTTTCTGATAAACTATATCTAGATGTAGTTTTCTCATAAACTACTGCTGTATTTAGTGATCTCATAAATTACTGTTACATTTAGTTTTCTCATATACTATTAATTATTATATTTACTGAAATTAGTTTTAGATTTAGTATTTATATGATTGCTAAATTCAGTTTTATAATAAACTATTTCTAGATTTAACTGTATAATAAACTATTGCTAGATTTAGCTTTCTCGTAAACTATTGCTGTATTTAGTTTTCTCATAAACTCTTGCTAGATTTAGCTTTCAACTCATGTCCGAGGATTAAAACATTTATGAATATGTTGAATATCCAGTGAACACAAACGTAAAGGATTCGTTATGTTTCGATTGATTCTTCTCCTGAAAACAAATAGCCTGAGTTCAAACTCGGCTCAGGCAACATCAAATGGATATCCCATATGTCCACGGAAGGTTAATCGTGTATCGCAGTCTGCTAATAATTACCATGTCAACAGCAACAACATCATTCAGCATGGAATTAAAGCAGTCTCGAGGATCTGTCACCGGTCAGGACTCTAACTGCTATAGAAATGGTCGTTTAAAAATTTTATTTAGTAGGCTACTCGATTTAGTTTGTATAACTAAAATATAATGTATAATGCAGTTTACTACTTTCAGGAAAGTATGATAAAGATTTCTGTTTCTTTGCAGCATTAAATTTCAGAAATTTCTAGTATGTTGCAAGAAGGTTAGGCCCTATAGTTGTCTGAAGAAAATAATTAGATTTGTGTTGTAAAGCCTCTAGAGATTTTTGAGCGACTATAAATTATGTGAAAATATTCCCAGTTCAAATTGAGAATGACAACTAAGGATTTTCTGTAGAAGAGAAATAGAGAAATATATAGAGATCTATATAGAGAAATCTTGCTTATTACGAGCAGAAATATAGGATATTTCGCAGTTGGTCTCATTAATTAGCATTAAGAATTTGATATAAAACTCTTCTCTCAAAAGAAAGTGAAATATAAGGAAAACTGTCTTATAAATAATAGCAAATGGATTGGGATACTATATTCTAAACTGAATTTACAGGCATGCTGTAAAAGCTAACATTAAATATTAAATATGTTTATGCATTAAAATATTAAAATATTCAGCATTAAAGTCCACTAGCACCTCTACAAGGTTAAGTCTATATCTCAGGAGTTAACTTTCACAGAGAGAGAGAGAGAGAGAGAGAGAGAGAGAGAGAGGGAGAGAGAGACAGAGAGAGAGAGAGAGATAGCCGGATACACTGGATCACAAGGAGAGACGCAGAGGGAGGTATGCACATATGGAGAAACAAAGAAGGAGTGAGACACAGACAAGCAGCTGTTCTGCTGACTCAGCTGTTTCTGTTGCTGCTATTAGGCAGCTGCTGCGGTCCAGCGGTAGCTGAGACAGCTGCTAGGCAGGTAGCAGCTGATCAACTTGCAGCTGTTATTTCAAAACATTCAGTTCCTAACTCAGTTGGTGACGTAGAAGATATTAAATCAGCTGACGACAGAGAGATTGTTGACGCTGCTGAATATTCAGAATCTGAGGCCGGAGCGGATAATTCAAAACATTCAACAATCGACGTATTAGCAGCTGCATTAGAACAGCCTGCTAGTGACCCAGCTGCTGATCACATACATTCAGAAGCTGTTAATACAGCTGATGACGTCATCGATGCAGCAGAGGAGGGACAGACAGCTATTGAAGCAGCTGTTAACGAAGCAGCTGTCTATCCTGAAACTTATGCAGTGGATGAATACAATTCAGCAGATACAGAAGATGACTCTGCAGCCGATTCTAAATTACCTGCAGCTTCAGCAACAAAATCAGCTGCTGACTATTTACACGTTAAACACCCAGCTGCTGGTCACCTGACAGTTGATAGCTTGACGTCAGTTAAAGCAGCTGATGAACAGCTGACAGCTGCTGATGAACAGCTGACAGCTGATGAACTGCTGACAGCTGCTTGGCCAGCTGCTGCTATACGCATAGCAGCTTCAGCAACAACACGGTCAAATGAAGAAGCTGCGAGTAACTATGGTGCTATTGATTCGACGGGTACTAACAATGGTGCTAGGCTCATCGCTCCGGTGAGTGAGGGGAAGGCCCCGGTCAATGCCCCGGTGAGTGAGGGGAAGGCCCCGGTCAGTGCTCCGGTGAGTGAGGGCAAGGCCCCGGTCAGTGCTCCGGTGAGTGAGGGCAAGGCCCTGGCCAGTGCTCCGGTGAGTGAGGGCAAGGCCCCGGTCAACACTCCGGGCTCTGTCTACGTAAACGAGTGGGCGGTACAACTGAAAGGAGGCGTGGCCGCAGCCAAACGTCTTGCGGCTAAACACAATCTTGTCTATGTGGATCAGGTGAGAGACTTTCTGTGATAAATATCACATTCTCTCTCTCTCTCTCTCTCTCTCTCTCTCTTAGTGCACTGCCTACTGGCAGGTCCATGGTATATAAAGCCTCCACTCTTCTCTTTCTTCCGCTTTCCTCTTCATGTCCACATATGAGTGGGTCTTTACATCATCTAACATACCTAATCTCGACCTGCCATACGAAGCATTTTCACACCATGCGAAGGCCCGTATAGTGAAAAAATGCTCCCAACTTATTGCGCAAGTACGATGTAAGTTCGACATTAGGTCTCCTTGTAAAAGATAATATAATCTATAATCATGATCTACCTATGATTATGCTCTATCTATGATCACGACCTATCTATGATCATGATCCATCTGTAATCATGTTCTATCTATGATCATGATCCATCTATAATCATGATCTACCTATGATCATGCTCTATCTATGATCATGATCCATCTATAATCATGATCTACCTATGATCAAGCTCTATCTAGGATCATGATCTATATAATCTCTACCATATTGATTAATTGCTCGTATGACTGACCGGTTTACTGATTTATTTGTTTATTGTCTAATTGGCATTGACTTCAGGTTATGGATGACGTGTACACTTTCAAGCACAGAAAGGTCAGGAGAAGATCGACTGAAGAAAGCAGAGAAACTGAAGATCTCGAGAAGGATCCGGAGGTAATTAAACATTAAACTAGTTTTCCTGCCTCTCCCTTCTCGAGTCCGAAACTTACAATCAAACGTTGACCTATCACGCTCTTTAAGAAGCATAAGAAAAATAATAGAAAAATAACTATTAAAAAAAATTACAATTGTTTCCATCTCATGATTAGGTCTAAGTTGATATTGTTACATGACATAGGCCTATACTGAACGTCTAACTTTTTAAATGATTTTTTCTGTTATGGTAATAGCGTTACTGGTAAAGGTTACTTAGCCTAGGAATGATATTAGGGCCGTCTTCACAGTACACATAGTAACAAATTAGAGTGACCAAAATGATTGACATGAAATATTGCTAGAGGAAAATGAAGGGCACATCCATCTCTGATGAATTTTTATTGATTTATTTGCGGACTTAACTTTTATTATCTTTTCGAAATAAAAGGTTATTTTCGGTTACATTTTTCTTTTGTAAAATTAATTTAGCTGCTTTCCATAGAAGCGTGATTTAATTAGAAGCTAGATAGGATTGGAATATTGCGTTCGAGAGAGTTCTAGATGATATTGCGTAGAATCTGGATTTAATAAAACAGCTTTATGATCTGCTCATCCTGTTGAATTTATTACGACGATATTGAGATCTTACCTCCTGTCCAATTTAATAATAATAATTTCTAATAATAATTGTTTCTAGAGAGTTTTAGAGAATACCGTATATATAGAACCTATCTGAGTTTAATAAAACAGCTTTATGAACTCTGCAATGTCTGCAACTTGTTTAATATATTACGACATTATTGATATCTTACCTTCTCTTAAATATAATAATTATTATTATTATTATTGTCATAATAATAACAATAATAATAATAATAACAATTTCTAATAATAAGAACTTATATAGAATTATAGATAATACCGTATCAGAATCTTTCTGGATTTAATAAAGCAGAATCTTTCTGGATTTAATAAAGCAGCGTTATGAATTCTGCATGCATCTTGCTTGTTACAACACTATTGATATCACACATCTTCTGTCGTAATACGAGAAGTTTCATATTACGAGGTAGATCTTCTTTAATTAATCTGTCGGGAAAGGATGAAAGCTAAATTATAAATCCTATCAAAATTTGTTTATTACAAGCATAACGCTGTTATGAGAAAATTTCTCCGCTCAGAAATTTTCTAAAATTAATTTCAATTTAATCTCGCCAGAGAGCACTGAAGTGTTAAATTCCATCATCCATTCAGGAAAAACGTTCGTCTCATACTGGTGCGGAAGCGTGAAATGAAAGTTTTAGAAAATTTGGATGAACGTGAATTGAAACAGGATATAGTTGATATAGAATACATGCATGCCATCAATGCTTCTCAACTTGTTGTTGTTGTTCTCTAGTTTTCAAATTATTACAGCATCCGTTACTTTTGCTTCATTGTGACTGGCTGAAGCCAGTGGCGATGTCGGTAAGGTAATCGATCGCGGATCAGTATGTACGGGGTTCATATCCTGGGCTCGCCCGTCACTGACATCGCTTTCGAGTGAGGAAACTGACGTTAACAATTAGCTTTACGAGCTTTTACAAACTAGACGTTAAATTTGGCTTTCTATAAAAAAATCTCGCTCTAATTCATTGGTAATAATTTTGAATAAGAATTCCATTAATTCTTATTCATAAGCAATAGCATATGCATTTTAAAAATATATAATATTAGCTATTGATATATTGGATGAGACTACAAATAAAATAAGAATTCGCTTGAATTGCTATTGATGTAATGCGTGACATTTCTCTTTCACATTTGTAATATTTATAACATTGAAATATAGACCTTTACGATTTACTAAATATTTATTTTTATAACATTCAACTCCATTTGTCATATATAATTAACAGTATTTCGTTAGAAATTTTTGAAATTTGAATTCTTAGGGGAAATTGACATTGAAATTGAAGTTTTGGAAAAAATATATTATACTAATTTATAAAAAAATAATAATATTATTATTTTCTGACAATTTAACTTTGTCTGCCTTGTATGCGAAGTTTACATTTGAAATTTACTGCAATTAGCAATTTCACAATTATTTTAAGATATAAATTAAACAATAAAACGTAAATGAATGTAGATAAAAGTTAAATACATAGTTTAATGAAAGTGTTCATCAAATATTGCAATTTGTAACCATATTGCGAGGTTGAGGGACTAAACTCATTTCGTTTGTATGTCACAGGAAAGTGTCGTGGTTTTGTGAGACATTTCAACATTTTGCTCAATTTAACGTTACTTAAATTAGATATTATCATCGTTTAGGGCTATTTTCAGTTATGATATGAGGTAGAATTAAATACAACAATTCTCTGTCTTTCGTCCATAATCTGCCTCTTTCTCTGACCCTCTCTGTCTCTCTTTCTCTCTTTTCTCTCTCACTCTCTCTTTATTTTCTCTCTCTCTCTCTCTCTCTCTCTCTCTGTTTCTTTATCTTTTGTATGTCTCGCTGCTCTCTTAATACGCTCTCTTGAACTCTTTCAAAAACGTCTCTTTCTTGCATTTTCTATTATTGTCCTAAGTAGGCTGTAGAATAGTATAGTATAGTATAGTATATAGCTATATAGCTATATAGCTATGTAACTATGTAGCTATCTGTAACTGTGTAGCTATATAGCTATATGTAGCTATGTAGCTATATAGATATATGTCGCTGTGTAACTCTGTACCTATTTAGCTATATGTAGCTATATAGCCGTAAAGCTATAGGTACACAGCTATGTACATGTAGCTATATAGCTGTGTAGCCGTGTAGCTAAGTAGTTGTGTAGCTATGTATCTATATAGCTATGTAGCTATATAGCTAAGTAGCTGCAGGTTTTAACTTGTCCGGCAATTCAGCTGGAAAAGTCTGGATTTCTAAATAGAACACATAACTATTAACTAGGTCATGAAATTAGATCGTTTAGCCCACGCATTGGTTTCCTTTCCAACGTTTCTAAATCATTATCTCAGACAATGTTACCAATCTGCTTTCTAAAATAGAACCAGTTAGGTAGATGTTTTAATTTGAAAGTGTAAATTTAAAATTTAGATTGAGTTTACTTCGTTATTAGATTACTATAATTAATTACTGGCTGAAGCCAGTGGCGAAGTCGGTAAGATACTCGAGCGCGGTTCAGATGGTGCGGGGTTCAAATCTTGGGCTCGCCCGTCACTGATATCACTTTCAAGTGAGGAAACTGACGTTAAACTTAGCTTTACCAGCTTTTTTAAATATGACTCTCTTCCTTGTATAAGTCTTTCAAACAACATTATCTCTTCCTCCCAGGTGTTCTGCCTAGAGATGGGTCCTAGATACATATTTTCTCTTATCACATGCTCTTAAGAGTAGCTAGAGCAACAAGCTGGTAATTCCATTCTCAAAAATTTTAGATTAACTAAAGATTAATACAGCGATTAAACTGAGAAATATTTAGTAACTCGAGTGGTTACCATTGTCATCATCAACCTCATCCTAATCACCTTTAGACGCACGCGCAGTATAGTTAACTCGTTTTTTACAAATAGTTCCAGCGCCACAAGAGAGCTGCCAGAGTCAGGGTGTGGTTTAGTACATTTTTCCAAGAGGTAGTATAGAGAGAGAGAGAGAGAGAGAGAGAGAGAGAGAGAGAGAGAGAGAGAGAGATGTAGCATTTATTTTCACATAATTTCACAGCGTAATCAAATCAATTAACGTGTGACAAAAGCAAAATTAATTAGCCTTATCAGAATCTAAGTAGTAAGCCCTGTAAGTGAAAAAAATGTTTTATTTTCTCATAATTTCACAGAGTAATCAAATCAATTAACGTGTGACAAAGAAATTTTTATAGGCATTAACAGAATCTAAGTAGTAGTGCAATAAGTCCTGTAAGTGAAAAAGAAATTGCATAAGAAATTGAATAAAAACTAGGCCATCAAAGAGGACGCAAGATAATAGGTACTATATGTGGGAGTGTCGAAGGCTTGCCTCGGAAGTCATAGGTCATAGGGGCTTTGCCATAAGGGGTCTTAAACTGTGGGGTTGCAACTTTAGTCAGGGGGCACACATATGCTAAGGGGGATCAAACCACCCAGCCTCACAGTAAATCCACTCCTGACCAGTTTGTCTTGTATGACGTATGAATTAGTTTTAAAATCATGAAACTAACTTAAACCCAACCGCAAGTTCATTCACATGATGAACTATCTCTCTCTTAGTGCACTGCCCACTGGCAGGTCCATGGTGTATAACGCCTCCACTAATCTATGTCTTCCGTTTTCCTCTTCATATCCATATACGAGTGGATCTTTAAATCATCTATAACATTCCTTTTGATAAACTATTATTATTGGGGCATTCTGCTTATGATGAGGTAGGCCTTCCTCAGCTGCGACTAACATTTACTGGACAGGGGCGTCATTCTCTGAGAAAACAATCCTGTTTATACAACTATGATGAACTTGAAAAATGTAATCAAATTCTAACTTTAAAATATTTTTACAAAACATGTATGTAAATATTGATCGGGATTTTCAATGTATCTCTGATGTGGAAGTTGTCTGATACGTAGATGCGCAGTAACTAAGTTAGTGTATCTCGGAATGAATTTGAATTAAGGCCGCTGAATTGAAAACTTGAAATTTTAGAACGCCTATCAACTACGGCAGTATCGTCAAAGTTTCTGTTCTGGCAGATGATTTTAACATCCGTGATTACGATGTACTGATCTCAGGTGATTATAATATCCGTGATTACGATGTACTGATCCCTCAGGTGATTATAATATCCGTGATTACGATGTACTGATCTCTCGGGTGATTATAATATCCGTGATTACGATGTACTGACGTTGGGGGATTTTTCTGAGAATCTGTCAATACTAATTTTAAAAATCACCGATCATATTCCGGATCGAGAATATGATCGGTACGGATTCCATGGAAAGATTTAATTTAAACCTTTCATCGGTTGCAGGTTGTGCGTGTATAGATGTATGCTATAATCATATACACGTTTCAGGCTCCTTTGTTAACTAGTGCAAACATATTGGAAAATAGAAACTGAGGACTAACAGCTAACTGTATGTAATAGTAAGAGACAACCAACTAACGGAAATATATTATCATAAACGAGTTTTTGGAAGAGAAAGAAACGGAAAATGTTGTAATAATAATGAGGGTCCATTTCTAACTGATAACTTTTAACAAGATTTTATGTGAATGGTCCTCGTGAGTGCCTTGTGCCTGAGCTATATCCTGATTTTATTTTGCTGTATAACTGTGTACGATACGATGCTCTGTGGTGCAAAAAGAATGAATAAATAAATGACTAAATAAATAGACTCTATTAACACAACACAGGTTATCTATCTATCTATCTATCTATATATATATATATATATATATATATATATATATATATATATATATATATATATATATATATATATATATATATATAGATATCCTTTCCTATTTCTACCGTAATCTATATCTCTCCCTCTATTTCGTTATCACTCTCTATCTCTCTCTCTCTTTCTCTCTCTTTCACTCTCTTTCACTCTCTCTCTCTCTCTCTCTCTTTCTCTCTCTCTCTCTCTCTCTCTCTCTCTCTCTATGTTCTCCCAAACAGTCGAAAGCTGACTCCATCTCTATACGTCTCATATATCCTTCATTTATTTTCATATTTTCCTAATTTTTCCATCATCCGTCTTTCGCTCATTTATAAGTTGTGTTTCCACTCAATCATCCTTGAGACTTGGTGATGTACACCCGGCATAGATCATATAGGTGGTCCCCAGGGGCTGGAGCTATAAATCGATTTAGGCAGGGCGAGGAAAGTTCCGTCATAACCTTTGTTTCTCTACTTTCCGGTTTGTCAGAAGTTAAACCTTTCTGTGTGGTTTGTCTGTTTTCTTCTTGATTGCAGTACTTGCCTCGCAAATTAGCCGATGTACGCCTAGGCTTTAGTTATGTTTCCAGATTATCTTGCGCGAGTTGGACTATCAGATGACAATCGCTAGTGATATGCTTGGCCGCTGAAAGCAAACATCAGTAAATAATAATTAAATCTTGTTGATTGACTTTCTGACTATTTTCGTTAGGCGCAGCCAAATTGAATTTACTTCTGCAGATACGTATATCACGTGATGTGGCATTGCAATGATATGGGCAAGTTATCGCTTACACTCAAATGCTTACAATAGTAACTGTATTACCTGTAATTGAATTATATGTATTATTTAGTATTGCGCGTGGACCGGTTATCTATACAATGTGAAATTATTATCGTATATTTCAATTCCAGGTAAGCTACCAATTATTGAGTTAAATCTAGGCTATCGTTTTCTTGTCAAAACCTAGAAATGTCGTAAACATTTCGAATTTTGTCTAAAGCTTACGACCTTTCATTTGTCGCTCGTAGAAGTCAACGGTGACTATGACGATGGGAGGTAATATCAAAGGCATATATATTAATTTAGTGTAAGTTTAATGCAAATTGTAATAGATAATGCTCAAAGATATTGACACGTAACTCATATACTGTGTATATATATATATATATATATATATATATATATATATATATATATATATATATATATATATATATATATATATAGAAGAAGTCAACCGTGACTATGGTGAAATAGAGCTTCCTGTCCCTTTATGGCTAATGTATCCCATTATTCCGTTTTATGAATTTTGTAATTAATTGAGGTTAGAAGAAATATCGGAGGTCTTCCTTTTTCATTTTTATATATTTATTTTAACCTCTAGTGTCGTGATTAATTATTATAGTGTTATACATAGATTAAATATATACCGTAGTCTATAGAATGTATGAGTTACAATCGCTTACCTCGCTGAAGTCGCTTCCGAGTAAGGAAACTGACGTTAACATTAGCTTTACCAGCTTTTTAATATGGTCTTTACTAAAACATTCATTGGTTTTATAAGCTTTTCGATGCACAATATGGCGAATAAGTTGAGATCAGTTTAACTGTTGTAAAGAAGCTGTTACTAGTAGCTGTTAATGGTAGCTGTTACTCTAAGCTGTTACTAGTAACTATTACTAGTAGCTGTTACTAGTATCAGTTACTAGTAGCTGTTACTAGTAGCAGTCATTAGTAGATGTTACTAGTAGCTGTTATTATTAGCTGTTAACAGTAGCTGTTACTCTTAGTTATTACTAGTAACAGCTACTAGTAGCTGTTACTAGCAACAGTTACAAGTATCCGTTACTAGTTAAGTAATTGTTAAATTACAATAAATAACCACACAGCTAATGGAATGCTGTATAGGGTGCAACAATTATTACCGGTTCTCTCTCTAAACGTTGAGCAATGGAAAGCAGAAATAATCAAAGAGCAAGTTTTTCAGTTCTATAGACGCGGTCAGTTCATATCTATCAGAAATATGTTCTATAGTCAAATTATTGTTGTTGTTCCTTTGTTGCTACTAATTGGATTTGACACAAATGTAAACCGAGAGTCTATAGCATTGACTTGTACTATGCTAATGCTTGAATGAACTCAACTACTTATGATTACT
>CAJHZI010000342.1:77500-92500 GCA_905160935.1 Enchytraeus crypticus
GGAATGCAACGGTTACTCTGCCGCAGTAACTCTTGCATTAACACCTTAAACACGTGTGATGATAATTGTATTGATTATTTTGTTACATTAGAAAGGAAGTGAAACTATACATCAGTTAGATGACTTACCTCGGTATACATTAGGCGAGGCCGAGAAAATGATGGGAGAGGACTGTTCAAATTCTGGTACCGGATTTAAATCCCTTAAAGGGACTAGATTGAAGGGGACGGGATATGGGGCTGAGCCCTTAAAGTCGTTGATCAATCTCCTCTTAACTTTTAACTAGTGTATCCATCCTAGCTACGAAGGATCTAGAATAAAGCCCCCCCCCCACTTTAGTCCCACCTATTTCATTACCCTGTTGACCGCTGATACCTTGTTATTCCTTAGTTACGCTCCAAAGGCGACATTTTGTTTTTATAAGGAACGAATCTATTTAGCCCTGTGTTTATTTTATCAACAACTTTATATTTCCACAGGTGATGTGGGCGGCCCAGCAGGTTGCTAAGCGACGAGTTAAAAGGGGCGTGGCAAGTAGAAGAGATGCCGCATCGAATCACGCAGCCTCATTATTCAACGATGAAAAATGGCCTCAGATGTGGTACCTAGTAAGTAATGCCTCTGTTGTTGTAATATGCTACTAGAATATCCATGCAGCATCTGTCGTCCGTTTACTATTCGACCTGTGTCTTGTTGGATGTCTGGTTTAGGGCATGCATCCATTTCAATACTTTTAAATTTACAGTTTTCGCGAGTTCACGTACTCACTCACTCACTCACTCATTCACTCACTCACTCACTCACTCACTCACTCACTCACTCACTCACTCACTCACTCACTCACTCACTCACTCACTCACTCACTCACTCACTCACTCACTCACTCACTCACTCACTCACTCACTCACTCACTCACTCACTCACTCACTCACTCACTCACTCACTCACGCACTCACTCACTCACTCACTCACTCACTCACTCACTCACTCACTCCCTCACTCACTCACTCACTCACTCACTCACTCACTCACTCATTCACTCACTCACTCACTCACTCACACACACTCTCTCATACACACTCACTCACTCGCTCACTCTCACTCTCTCCCGCTCTCTTGTACATATCTGCCTCGCTATATGCCCTAAACTAAGCTTAGATTTTCAGTATGTCAATTTTACTGTGAGATTAATCAACGTATGATTAGAGCTCTTGGCCTACTGCTTATGAAGCTAGTATGTTACCAACTAGACCATCCCTTACGCCTTTTCTATATTTTTGAAGTTCCTTTATTTCTGGTTCTTTACTAGTTTAGTTATTTTGCTTTTCTGTCTGTCCTCACTTTTTATTTGCTTTTTTGTCTGTTTGTATCCTTCTCTCTCTCTCTCTCTCTTTCTCTCTCTCTCTTTCTCTCTCTCTCTTTCTCTCTCTCTCGCTCTAGCTCTCTCTCTCTCTCTCTCTCTCTCTCGCTCTATTTAAATAAGTATGGAAGCAGTGATCTTGTTCTTGTCTATGATCATATCTAACTCATGACAATCTCTAAGTTTAAAGTTTTACGTTTAATGCCCAACATTGTACGCTTTCCTCTACATACACCTCTCAACTCGTCTTCAACTGACCACTCTCGTATCTTCCATCATTTCCACTCTGCGCTTCTCAACGGCAGCGCAAACATTTGCCTCATTTTCTCACTCAACCGTCACTCTGCTCTCCAAATATCTTCATTTATCTTCCTCTCTCCCTCGCACAACCGTCTCACCCGTGACCCACTTACAGGGCTATGCGGAACTGCCGGCAGCGTGTCCGGATGTTACGATGTTTTCTTTGGAATTACGAGATGTGTAAAATTTAGCTGAGAGAGAGAGTGAGAGAGAGAGAGAGAGAGAGAAAGAGAGAGCGAGAGAGAGAGAATATGTTTTTTAAAACAAAACACATCATATAGGCCCTACCATACAAAATGAAAACAAGCACACGGATATAGAAATAAGAATTGAGGAATGCAATTAGAAACCACCCCAGAACCTATTATTCCAAAACTGTTGGGCACAATCAAGTGTAGCTAAGGCCTTTGTGTTGGATTAACTTGTTAAACTACGAGGAGCGTCTTATTGATTACATCAGCAGACTAGTAATATATATACCTCGGCCCTACTATTGACTGAGCATTACACAGAGAGAGAGAGAGAGAGAGAGAGAGAGAGAGAGAGAGAGACAGAGAGAGAGATAGACGGAGAAAGAGAACTATGTTTATTTGTAAGTACACACATACATATAAGCACAAAGACATCAAAGAGGGTATATACTATTACTAGTTGACAGCCAAAAATTAAGTAAAACGAGCAAACATGATTGAAAATTAGCGAAATTCTGCAGAAAATCAATAAGATCAATAAGGGTAAGATTGGTTTTTGCAGTTGCAGTATCCTAACATTTTAAAATTTTATTTAGCAAAAGTTAAGGTATTATTTTTGAGTTGTTTTAACGGGTTTTAGTTGTTCTAGATTATTTTTCATTCTTGTTTGGGCATTGAGTAGATAAAGTCACTGAATAAATTCTCTGTTATTGTTTTACTGCAGATAGTCTAAAATATTTTGTAGATGAATTAGAAACATAAAATCTATGCCATTTTAGTTAAGTGCATATATTGACATTAATTAATTACTTATTCGTTTGATGCTGTGTCAGAGTAATTCATAGTTAGTGAATATAGTAATCGTGGCTATGAAAAACATTTTCCGGAAAATGTAAAATTAACTAACATTTTATTTAACTTAATAATTTCAAGTATCAAAATAAAATACTTTAACGATTTGACTCCGGTTTCAAATCTTAAGCGACGTTAGGGTTGTATCTGGCATAATTGACAACAACAAAAAGAACTGATCTGCAGTTCTCCGCAGAAGCTATAATGATTTATTTCATTCACCATGAGGGTCTTCATCTTCCCTAGAATCCCAGTTTAACCAAGGTTGGGATACGAATAGACCTTCTCCAATCCAATCAGTCCCACACCAATCACATATGCCTATAGCAGTTCCATTAATGTTAATTTTTGTAGTAATTTCTGGAGCCTAGGCCCGCACCCACCAAATGCCCTTTCTGACGTTGGTTTGTATCTTATTTTTATGTTGCCTTTTACGACACGTGAAGTACACGGTTGGTATATTCCTCAATCAACCCGGGCACAACAAGGGAAAGCAATTCATTTCATTGACTGTGATATATCATTGGTTAGTTGAAGGCTGTTAATTTAGTTATTAACATAACAGTTAGTTAACAGTTAAATACGGTTAGTTGTTTGCTTAGTTGTATCTTCTTTATTATTATTTGTCAGCTTAACTGATAGCTTTGCTATTTATTAGCTTTATTGTTAGCTGTTAACCTAGATGTTTGCTTAGTTGTTAGCCTAGCTGTTAGCTATGTTCTTAGCTTTATTGTTAGATTCTAGCTTAGTTGTTAGTTTAGTTGTTAGTTTAGTTGTTAGTTTTATTGTTATATGTTAGGTAAGTTGTTAGCTTTATTGTTAGTTGTCAGTTTAGTTGTTAGTTTTATTGTTAAATGTAAGGTTAGTTGTTAGTTTAGTTGTTAGTGTTATAGAGAGATGTTAGGTTATTTGGATGTATAGCTGAGGATGTAGGAGGTCTTGTTAAGAGCTCTACGGCCTGTGGGCTGCGTGTCAGTGGATCGGTCATTTATTGATTTAACTCAAAATACAATCCCTACGTCAAAGTCCTCTCGATACAGTTCCGTCCACGCAGCTGCTCCACAGCTGCTCTGCAGCTGCTCTACAGCTGCTCTACAGCTGCTCTACATCTGCTCTAATGCGGCTCTACAGCTGCTCTACAGCTGCTCTACAGCTGCTCTACAGCTGCTCTACAGCTAATTTGCAGCTGCTCTACAGCTGCTACACAACTGCTCTACAGCTAATTTGCAGCTGCTCTACAGCTGCTACACAGTTGCTACACAGCTGATTTTCAGCTGCTCTACAGCTGAGCTGTGTAGCAGCTGCTACACAGCTGAGCTGTTGAGCAGCTGCTACACAGCTGCTCTCAGTTGCTGAATTTATGGCTGACCTATAAACCGATACCGCTTTTTGGTAAAGTACAGATGTTGTTGTTATCACTTGCTTATATCTCAGGTCGTTTGCAATTGTTGTCAATGGTTAGATGATCTAACCAATAACTATAGGATAGCGTAATTGCCAGTACGGTAACTTAACTACTGAAAATTAGTAAGAGTTTGAGGCGATTTAGTATTTATATTAGTCAGAATAAGTTATTTGTTTTATTTAGTAATATACTGTGCCATTGTTTTTGTGTTATCAACTTATCAGCATTCAGCCATTCTGCTGCAAAAGTATTGTAATTGTTTTAAAATATGATCTTTATAAGTTGCATATACTTGTTATTGGATTTACCGAAATTTTGCTTCAGATTTTTGTCTGATTAATTTTCCAAGCATTTGTGATTACCATGATTAATTTTCCAAGCATTTGTGATTACCATGATTAATTTTCCAAGCATTTGTGATTACCATGATTAATTTTCCAAGCATTTGTGATTACCATGATTAATTTTCCAAGCATTTGTGATTACCATGATTAATTTTTCCAAGCATTTGTGACTACCATGATTAATTTTTCCAAGCATTTGTGATTACCATGATTAATTTTGATTACGTATAAGTTTAAATCTTCAACTTGAGATAATAATTTGTTTTGTTACATAAAAAATAAATGAATTCAACCTCTCTCAATTGCACACAGGCACGCACATCTACATGTATATTTATATACAGAAAAATGTACATATTTATACACGTATATTAATACATGTATATATATTATATATATATATATATAAAATACACAATAGTAAGATAAAGTGACAAAGACAGAGAAGGAGATAGAGAGAGAGAAAGAGAGAGAGAAGAGAGAGAGAGAGAGAGAGAGGAAGAGAGAGAGAGAGAGAGAGCTAGTAAGAGAGCTTGTGATAGAATAAGAGCTTTGTAGAGTGAGAAAAGAAGAAATAGGAAGAAACAGGAGAAAGAGATAAGGAAGAAGAAGTTGTTGTTTCCTGATATTCTCTCACACTTTTCTGATACCGGGCTACGCATTGAGCTTCAATCAAATCTATTCACCCTGGATGTACGTCTGTGTGTATTCTTGTCTATATATCTGCTTGTACATTTTCTTGTACAAGTGCTTGTACATTTGCTTGTACACCTGGTTGTACACCTGGTTGTGCACCTGCTTGTACACCTGCTTGTGCACCTGCTTGTACACCTGATTGTACACCTGATTGTACACCTGCTTGTACACCTGATTGTACACCTGCTTGTACACCTGAGTGTATACCTGCTTGTATACCTTCTTGTACACCTGGTTGTACACCTGATTGAACACCTGCTTGTACACCTGAGTTTATACCTGATTGTATACCTGCTTGTACACCTGATTGTATACCTGCTTGTACACCTGCTTGTACACCTGATTGTATATCAGCTTGTACACCTGATTGTACACCTGATTGTATATCAGCTTGTACACCTGATTGTACACCTGATTGTATATCAGCTTGTACACCTGATTGTATATCAGCTTGTACACCTGATTGTACACCTGATTGTACACCTGATTGTACACCTGCTTGTACACCTGATTGAACACCTGCTTGTACACCTGAGTGTATACCTGCTTGTATACCTTCTTGTACACCTGGTTGTACACCTGATTGAACACCTGCTTGTACACCTGAGTGTATACCTGATTGTATACCTGCTTGTACACCTGATTGTATACCTGCTTGTACACCTGCTTGTACACCTGATTGTATATCAGCTTGTACACCTGATTGTACACCTGATTGTATATCAGCTTGTACACCTGATTGTACACCTGATTGTATATCAGCTTGTACACCTGATTGTACACCTGATTGTATATCAGCTTGTACACCTGATTGTATAGCAGCTTGTACACCTGATTGTACACCTGATTGTATATCAGCTTGTACACCTGATTGTACACCTGATTGTATATCAGCTTGTACACCTGATTGTACACCTGATTGTATATCAGCTTGTACACCTGATTGTACACCTGATTGTATATCAGCTTGTACACCTGATTGTATATCAGCTTGTACACCTGATTGTACACCTGATTGTATATCAGCTTGTACACCTGATTGTACACCTGATTGTATATCAGCTTGTACACCTGATTGTATAGCAGCTTGTACACCTGATTGTACACCTGATTGTATATCAGCTTGTACACCTGATTGTACACCTGATTGTATATCAGCTTGTACACCTGATTGTACACCTGATTGTATATCAGCTTGTACACCTGATTGTACACCTGATTGGCTGCTTATTTAAATTATAATTAAATAATGATTATTATTTAATATTTAAATAATACACATCATATTGGATGATCTACTCTGAGGAGATATCCCTATCTCTTTCTCTCTTTTTATCTTTGCAATGCCAAGCCAAGAGTAGGGCCGAGATATACGTGTACATGTATATTCTTAGTCTGCTGACATAATCCATCAGATGCCCTTTATTGTTTACAAGTTCAACTATTCACAAAAGGCCTTTGGCTTATTTACACTTGAATGTGCCCTCGATCCCAAATTACCACTCTGGTCCGTTCTACTACTATGTACTGTTTTATACTGTTTATATTTTATCTTCCTTTTGTAATAGGAATCTGTTAATCCATATTTTAGCCTAACGGCAGAGGAGATAGAGTAAAAACAGTAGCCACACGTAGGATGAATCTCTCTCTCGCTCTCCTCTCTCGCTCTCTCTCTCTCTCTCTCTCTCTCTGTCTCTTTCTCTCTTCGTCTTCTTCTTCTTTCCTATCAACGTCACACTTCTCGTTGGTTGCGGTAGGAACCCGCTGATTTAACGTAAACAAGGCACGATGAGTCGACTTGATGAACTTATCTCTGATTTCAATATCCACCTAGCTACATCCCCTCCTCCCCCTTCCTCTGAAACTTCATTTAATTTCTTCCTGAGGCACCGCGGCATTCGTGCTTCCCTATTCCATCTCTTCCAAGTCCCGGATCTTATCCGCTTCTCATTACTGGCGAGGTTTAGCGGTTGCAGTGAATACCGTGATTTGTCGATCTGTCTCAGTGTTCTAGAAACTGTTGATATACTGTTACGTGTTGATGTGATGTTTACTATAAATGATATCAATCAATCAATAAGAATTTAACGTGTTAAGCGTTAGTGAAATGTTTACTCTAAACGAAATATTTACTCTAAACGAAATGTTTAAGTACTCTGAATGAAATGTTTACTCTAAACGAAATGTTTAAGTACTCTGAATGAAATGTTTACTCTAAATATAATGTGTACTCTAAATGATATCAATCAGTCAATAAGAAGTTAACGTGAAAACCCTTCATGAAAGATTTACTGTAAAAGAAATATTTATTCTAAACAAAATGTTTACTCTAAACAAAATGTTTACTCTAAACGTAATATTTACTCTAAACGAAATATTTACATTAAATGAAATGCTTACCCTAAATGAAATATTTACTCTAAACGAAATGTTTACTTTAAATGAAATGCTTACCCTAAATGAAATATTTACTCTAAACGAAATGTTTACTTTAAATGAAATGCTTACCCTAAATGAAATATTTACTCTAAACGAAATGTTTACTCTAAATGCAATGATTATTCTTTACGAGCGAAGTGTTTTCGTCGAAGGTTTAACTGTCATGTACATGTATGCGCACCTGATGTTTCTGACATCTCTAAATCTATTAGCGGGTATATTTTAAAAGTTATTTTAATAATTTTACCTGAAGCTAATTTTTTCCCTGTGTTGTGTCCGGGCTGTGTGAATAATATACCAATCGGGGACTGCACGTGTCGTAGAAGGCGGCTAAGATCAAAACCAACGTCGGAAAGAACGTTCGGTTGATGAGCACCTAGGCTCCAGAAATTGCGTCTAAAATTCCAAAACGGATGGAAGATATTATATGAGATTGCCTGATGATATGATATGTGATAGAGGAGTGGAGAGTTAATTGTACATCATCTATAATTCAATACATACTATAGAGTATATATATATATATATATATATATATATATATATTATATATATATATATATATAATATATATATATCTCGTTCCGTACCTCTGATATTTTGTTGGCCATCATAACGTGCAAGTTAAAATTTCCATACATCCCTTTCGCTTTTCCTCCGGAAACTTTAATCAACGATTGGTTAACATTACGAAAGCCACATCAGCCCCTGAAGCGATCGTATTTCTGTGGTTGATTCTGTAATCATATCTGTAGTCATGAGTGATTTAGTGTTTCGTAGGCTGATTCTGTTATCAATGCTGTAGTCACGAGTGGCTTAGTGTTAACATTACTTAACATTACACTGCACTATAGAGCCACATCAGCGCTTGAGGTGATCGCATTTCTGCGGTTAGTTCTGTTATCATTGCTCTACTCACGAGTGATTTAGTGTTGCTTGTGTAGCTGATGAACAACTGATTGTTTATGTTTAGCCGGTCAGCAGTTTAGCGGTTAAGTAAAGCCTCGAGGCCTCTAGAACAATCTACGGCTAAATTAGTGCCCATTAGACGAGAGCACCAGGAGCATCTCTAGATACACGATAGACATCGTTCACTGAGAACACAAACGTGTAGATTTGTTGCAAAAAATATCCATGAAGTAAAGTACAGTACATAAATTATATAAATAAAATAACAATACTAACGTTATAGTTTGTTTTGTACTATAAGGATGCTGCAAAAAACGGTCAGGGTTTGATCCATAGCCTTCTACTTAATAGAGAAATTTATTGTAAAATCCGCTATTTAACCCATACAATTGATTATCAGTCCTAGAGATCCGGATTGGGTAAACAGGATTGTTTTCTCAGGGAACGACGCCCCTGCCCAGTAAATGTTATTAGAATCTGAGGAAGGCACAGGGCCTACCTCGAAAAACCCCCAGGAAAAGAATGGTATATCACAACACAAATGAAATCCCCCAGTCCCGTAGACACCTTAATTAAGTGGGGAGGAGATGGTAAACGATCCACTCATGTGTACATGAAGAGGAATGCGGAAGACAGAGAAGAGTGGAGGCGTTATATACCATGGACCTGCCAGTAGGCAGTGCACTAAGAGAGAGAGAAAGAGAGAAAGGGATCCGGATAGACCATATGTATATAGGCCCTATTGCATTATCTAAAGAGTTAAATATTAGCCAGAGAGCGCCGCATGATAATATCTTAGAGATTTATTGAAAAAATTTCTCTTTTAATTATTATTATTATTTTTTTACTATTGCTGTTGATGTTGTGCACAGAATCGAGGAGGAGGACTGGACATGAACGTGCTGGGAGTGTGGAAGCAGGGATATACAGGAAGCGGAGTCACTGTTACCATCCTGGATGATGGGATTGAGAAAGATCATCCGGATCTCAGCAAAAACTATGTAAGCTATTTAAATCAGATAAATTAAACGCAGTGGTTAGGATGTACACAGTGACAAGGTCAAATATTAAAAATAAATACAGTGATAATAAAAAGATTAGTGGGAGGACTTAATTGCTATTTCTGAATATGCTCTCAGCAAAAACTATGTAAGCACTTTGAATCAGATAAATTAAACTAGATCAATCAAGCAATTAATAATTGTATGGCGTAACGCAACGCTCTACGGATATTACCACTGTAGTGCTAAGTGGACAATGAAAGTTCAGATAGCCTATAGTGACCAAAGGCCGAAATTGGTGAAAGAAACTAGACTTATGCAACTCTGGAATATGAGCTTTCAAAGGTGTGTAAAACACAGAAATCATTACAAAGTGACGACATGACAGTTCTCTGATATATCTGGGTTAGTCGTTTCCTACGAACACGTGCAGTTATCCATAGGTTCAGATTTCGCTTTCTCTAAGTTTAATAAAAGGTATGAAGTAGCTCAACAGCCTCGAGGCTGTTGCACAATGAGATGTCCATCTTGATACTTGTTATTATACTAATATTAATTGTATTTACTTATATTAATTGTATTTACTTATTATGTTAATTATTATACTAGTATTATTGGCTGGAACCTGTGGCGATGTCGGTAAGATATTCGACTGCGGATCAGCATGTGCGGGGTTCAAATTCTGGGCTCGCCCGTCACTGACATCGCTTTCGAGTGAGGAAACTTACGTTAACATTAGCTTTTAGATTTATATTTATAAGTTGGCTAGTTCAGAAGGTTGGGCTGACATTGGATAAGTCGATGTTGTATAATCGCATAATTATGTTTGCATTATTAAATTTTTACAATTTTTAAATTCATGAATTTGTGCCTAGGATCCCGGTGCCAGCTATGATGTTAATGAGCATGATAGTGATCCTCAGCCAAGATATGAATACACCAACGAGAACAAGTTTGTACAAATCGTCACTAATCTTTTGAAATTGAAATCTTTATTAAATTATTTGCTAATAATAATTTATTCTGGAGATAGTTGGCACATGTTTACTATGTTTTTCTATACTCTCTTTTGCAAACTTTCTAAGAATTTTAATTACTGTTCATGTTTCTAAGAATTATAATTACTGTTCATGTTTCTAAGAATTATAATTACTGTTCATGTTTATTATAATTATAATTACTGTTCATGTTTATTAGAATTTTAATTACTGTTCACGATTCAGAGTAACCGTATCGCCTAATTAGTAGAGCTGCGTAACTATATAACTTTTTATGAATCAAAATATAAAATTCTAAAATATTTCTGACAATATGGATTTAAGAAAAGGCACTCTACATATATGGCTCTATTAAACATGCATGATAGGTTGTCTAAAGCTATTGACAATAAAGAATTTTGTTTGGGTATTTTCATAGATCTCTCAAAAGCTTTTGACACTTTAAACCATGAAATATTACTTAAAAAACCTAGAAATGTATGGTTTTAGGTGAGTATTTAATACACTTCTAAAATGTTACTTGACCAATAGACAGCAATATGTGGTATATAGTAATTCAGAATCAAATTATAGAACTATTCAATGTGGTGTCCCACAAGGTTCAATATTGGGACCTTTGTTGTTTCTGATTTATGTCAATAACATATCCGAGATTAGTAAAATTCTTACCTTCATATTATTTGCAGATGATACAAATATTATCTGCACAAATCCTGATATTTTGAAACTAATGAATTCAACTAATACTGAACTCCTAACACTCTCTGACTGGTTTAAAGTTAATAGATTATCCCTAAATATACAAAAAACCAATTCCATGCTATTTGGGTATAAATACAAATATAACAATAATTCTAAAAATTTTCATATATACATAGATGATATCAACATTTCTAGAATAGATAAGACTAAATTTTTGGGAGTGATTCTTGATGAAAAATTATCATGGCAATATCACATTTCTTATACTGCACAAAAATTAGCCAAATCCATTGGATTAGTCCATCGGGTTACCTAAACATTTTATGTTAAATTTATACTGCAGTCTAATATATCCGTATCTAATTTGTTGTAATATTGTTTGGGGGAACTCTTCTAAAACCTTGCTCAACGAATTGATGGTACTCCAAAAACGAGCAATTAGAATAATTCAACATGCAGAGTTTCGTAGTCATACGAACAACATATATAAAGAACTTAAAATTTTAAAGTTAAGTGATATTCATAAACATTGCTGTTGCGTATTTCTGTATAAACTTATTCATAATGATATGCCTTCATGTTACAACTATTCGTTGCTATTAAATAATGTTGTAAATTCTGTTTATAAATTTCGACAAGTTTCGGAATTTACTATACCATCGTTCAGAACCCTCTGTCGCGAAAAGTATATCGCTGTACAAGGCCCTAGATACTGGCTATCCCTTCCACCTAATTTACGATCATCTCGTTCCGTTAACTGTTTCAATATTAATCTTCGTCAGTACTTATTAAATAGTTATTAACGATACTGATCTTAAATGTATAATTATGCCTACCTATTATCATTAATTTTCTTTGATTTGAATTTCTTTATTTCAATTCTTTAATTTCTACTTTATGTTTTGGTTTTAAGTTCACCATGGTTCACATCTAAATTGTGTTTACATATTGCATTTACTTGTTTGTTTGCATTGCTTGTGAACTGTACAGGGTTGAATGACCCTTTTTGGTGATCTAAATAAATAAATAAATAATACTATATAACGCCTCCACTCTTCTCTGTCTTCCTCTTTCCTCTTCATGTCCACATATGAGTGGGTCTTTAAATCGTCTAACATACATGTACTTAATCTCGGCCTGCCTCTACCTCTTTTCCCTTCCATTCTACCTTCTATGACCTCTACTAATAGACCTTCCCCCTTGAGATGTGTCCTATCCAACTCTTCTTCCTATTTCTTAATACATTTAAGAAATAACTAACGTTCTTCTTCTTCTCTAAGTGCCGTGCCTGTTTCAAGCCTGGGCGGTCATGGTCATATTCCTCCGTATGTCTCTGTTCATTGTTTGATCTGATCATATCTGTTTCAGTAAACTGCATCCATTTGCTAAGACTCTTAATAAACGTCATCCACTGTCGACCCTTGCATCTTTTTCCTTCTATTATTCGTGTCACTACGGTATTTTCAACTATTTTGTTCCGCATAGTGTGTCCGAAAAACTTTCCCTGTTGTCGTCGTCGTAACTCATATCATCATCATCATCATCCTCCCTTAAATCTCAGTTTAACTCGGTTCGGGATAAAAATAGACTGTCTCAAATCCTCGCTGTCCCAACCAAACTACCAGGCAATACCCTATTCGAAACTTTTCCATTCGTTTAAATTTTTGTAGCAATTTCTGGAGCCTAGGCGCTCACCAACCGAATGCCCTTTCTGACGTTGGTATTGATCATAGTGCTTTAATCGCCTTCTACGACACGTGCAGTCACCGGTTGGTCAATTCTTCAAACAACCCGGACACAACACGGGAAACTATACTAATCGTCGTCGTAACTATACTAATTAATTAATTAAGTAATTAACTACAATAATTTCTGCAGGCACGGCACTAGATGTGCGGGTGAGGTGGCAGCTGAAGCTAATAACTCTATCTGTTCAGTGGGCGTGGCGTATGAGGCGAGGATTGGAGGTGTGGTTATAGAACAGATTCTATTACATAAAACATCAAAGAACTGTTTTATACTAATAATAATAATACAAGTTTACCATCCGTTTCCTCATACATGGACTTCTAGATAATTATCATCTATGCTATATGCTATATGCTATGTATGCTATTATCATCGATGCTTTATATAAAGGTGTCCATGCCTCATACAAGGATGATGTCAGGGACGTTATTAATTTACCTTTATCACGCCTTCCAAACGTTGCATATTTATCTAATATTCATCATCGTCATCAGCTTCCCTTGAATCCCAGTTTAGTTAGGGTTGTAAAGCCAAAGCCAAAAGCTATAAAGCCAATCTTAACGTCAGATTCCTCCTCGAAAGCCATGTCAGTGACGGGTAAGCCCAGTATTTCAACTTACATGGGTTGCGATACATCATCATTATCATCATCATTATCATCATCATTTTCCTTTAAATCTCAGTATAACTAGGGTCGGTATACATATAATAAGTTTTATATCAAGTTTATGGAAATTACCAATGTGAAGAAGTGGCAAATAGTAGAATGATTGATTGTGTGGTTGATTGATTAATTGATTGATTAATTAATTAATTGATTGATTGATTGTGTGGTTGATTAATTGATTGATTGATAGCTTGATTATATTGATAGCGTGATTGGTTGATTGATTGGTTGATTGATTGATCGATCGATTGATTGATTTATTGATTAATTGACTGACTAACTGACTGACTGACTGATTGATTGATTGATTGACTGATTGATTGATCGATTGATTGACAGGAGTACGGATGTTGGACGGAGACGTGACTGACGCAGTGGAAGCCCAGTCCCTCTCCCTGAACCCTCAGCACATCGACATCTACAGCGCCTCCTGGGGCCCTGATGATGATGGACGAACAGTGGATGGGCCCGGGCCTCTCGCCCTCAAAGCCTTCCACGAGGGCATCCAGAAAGTACGTAACTCTATTTACTAGATTTCTATGTTTATTTTTCAGCAGAGAGACATATGTGTTTATTTCAGCATCAACACCAAATCACTGACAAATGCAAATGGAAATAGACATTTAAATGAAATAAAAATTTTAAAAAATTGTTGTTTTGGACTTGATAGTTGTTAAGCTGTCCGAGATCGGATAATAACAGATAGCGACTACTATTTACCTTATTATATATTATTTATTAATTATTATTTTTATTAATTTTTATTTATTTAATCTATCTGTAAATATTTATATTTATTTATATATAATATATAAATATATTATATATAATAATATAAATATACTAATATATAATATATTTATATATAATATATAAATATTTTTATTTATTTATTTATCTGGGATTAAAGGGAGGCTGATGATGATGGTTTATTTAGTTATATTACGTTAGGTTATACAAAATCATAGAGAGAGAGAGAGAAATAGTATATTTTTGTATTATGTATTGTACATGTAATTAAGTAACAGTATGACTATAGAAGGTAGAATAGAATACAAAGAGAAGCAACCGAGATAAGGTATGTTAGATGATTTAATCTTCCGCTCATATGTGAACATGAAAAGGAAAACAGAAGTCAGGAAGAGTGTTGTACTTAGCAAACCGCCGTCTTTGATGCTCTACTTCCTTGACATTATTTTTTTCTTTTATACTATTTATACAATTATATAAATCTTTATTTCATCATAAAGATAAACAACTATTACACTATTGTTTGTAGGGTCGCAGGGGCCTGGGTTCAATATTCGTCTGGGCTTCGGGTAACGGAGGAAGGAACGGCGACAGCTGTAACTGTGACGGATACACTAACAGCATCTACACTTTATCG
>CAJHZI010000342.1:97500-185000 GCA_905160935.1 Enchytraeus crypticus
GTCAATTTTTTGTCGTGAATTGCGATTGAACTGGATTTTATCTACGCTCCTTATCCAAGTACTATAAATTGATTTAATTATGTTCAAATACAATTTTTATTATTTCTGAATCAACATGGAACAACTACCGGTATCGCTGCGAAATAAACTCGGAACATTGTCTTTTAAATCCAAGCTTTAAACATTTTTATTTAGTGGAGTGGATTGGGACTAGTGTGCTGTCTATTTTTTCTCGTACCTACGATTGCAAGTGTTGCTTGCACACATCGGTGCGCAGAAGTGCATACTACTACTGCTACTACTACTACTGTTGATACATTCTCTTAATTTACGCATATCTTGCCTGTTTTTCATAATTAATTTACTCTATTTAACATCTACTGATTCATTGATAATTAAAATCGTTAATTACTAACTCACTCCTATATATCTCCACGCAGAGGTGTTCCAGTGAATCCCAAGGTGGAGGTGTTGTTGGAGAGCTACGGGTGTAGAGGGTCGGACGATGAGATCAATCACCTGGAGCACGTCCAGGCGGTCATCAGCCTCACGGCCAGTCGTCGAGGCGACGTCGAGATATATCTCATCTCCCCGTCAGGCACGAGGTCCACCATGCTGGCTCGACGAGTGCGGGACATGTCCCTGGAAGGGTTCAACCAGTGGGCCTTCATGACCACCCACACGTGGGGGGAGTCACCAGTGGGAGTGTGGAAACTGGAAATACATACCGGCCAGTCGAGCATTGGTATGATACGAATTCATGAAGTACTATTTTTAAAAGGTGTAAAACTGATGTTAACGTCAGTTTCATCTCATGAAGACGATGTCAGTGACGGGCGAGTCCAGGATTTCAGTCCCTCATATACCATAAATAAGAGCGTGTCAGAAAGGGCATTCTGTTGGTGATTCTGGTGAGACCCCAGAAATTGAAAATCCACTTTATTCCAGATTGACCAATTGACTGCAGAAATCTAAGCTACAGAAATTGCTACAAAAAACTTCAACGAATGGATTGACTTATAGGGGATATGTAGGACAGAGAGGACTGGAGAAAGTCGATTCGTATCCTGACCCTGGTTAAACTGGGATTTAAGAGAAGATGATGATAATGATGACTCTATTAGTAAAACAATATCTATTCCTAAAATGAAATACGACAAAAACTGTAATTACATTACTTTCACGGAAATTGATTGATCGTCGCAGCAATGTTGAAGAGCTGGACGCTGGTGTTGTACGGTACAGCTCTGCATCCCCTGCATAAATCAACCAGTCGTCATCTGCGCCACAGACCCCCTCAACCTCAGACCTACGGGCCTGCTTCATCCTCTGCCTCCCCATCGGTCATTGGTCGTCGCCGGCTTTCATCAAAATTTCTTACATTAAACGAAATCGCCTCTAGCACAATAACCGCTACTGCAACTGCCGCAAATCTTGTTAAATATTTTGTTGATATAGCTCAGCAATCTTGTTTTAGGTGGGCCTTCTTGGGTCTTATTTATTTTATACTTGCCTGTTTTCAAATCATAGCGTTATAGCGACAATTGTTTGCCGGGTTCTCTTTCCCACTTTACCGCTACTACGTTCTGGCTGGAGCCAGTGGCAATGTCGTTAAGTTATTCGACAGCGGATCAGTATGTGTGGGATCAAATCCTGGCCTCGCCCGTCACTGACATAGCATTCGATCGAGTGGGAAACAGACGTTAACATTAATTTTTTAGCTTTACCATACGGTTATGTTTAAGCTTCAATCAAACTAGGCCTACATATCGTGCCTGAGCGTTGTATATAACCCGTCATGATATAAAATATAAAAACTGTTACGCTCATCTAAGAGGAATGTGAACGTTGGACTAATATACTAATATTGTAACATACTGTTTATAATTGTAAACAAAGTGAATGGCATAGGCCAAATTTTTATACCGTAGTAATTTTTTATTTTTGTTTTAATTTTGTTTTTAAATAAGCAGCGTTTATTTTGTCAAGTACAGATGTAGTGTTTATATGATACCAGTTATGAGGCTATTTTATTTATCACGATATTAGGCTTGATGTGGAGTTACAGACAAGATATTAACCACCAATTGAAAATATAAAATGTGGTGTTAATTTGATGGTATCTTTAACTGTTTTGGTTTTCTTAGTTCATATTCCTTTTAATTTCTGCATATACATCTTTATGTAAAGGCATGTATCAAATTACTCATATGCATTTCATTGATATTGATTGCGAAAATTTAAATATTAGATTTTGTACAGAATTATGACAAATTATGAAAAAAACTGTTATAAAAATTCATTATTGGTGCAATTATTTATATGGTAGCTGATTTTAAATGAAAAACTGCATCTCTCGCAGAAGATTTGTACATTCCCATAATAGTAGCTCTAGCTAGCTACTGCTCGCCTACTAAATGGAATTTGTAATATGTAGTACGTAGGTTATACTGACACTTCTAGGACTTTATAATTTAAATGTGATTATTTTCTCTTGGCTTAGGAAAAATTTCATTCTATGAATATTTCTAAATTGATATTGGATTTAAGAAAATACAATGAACTGTAACGATGGAATTGCTTTTATAATCAATTAGCCTCATTTAGCCGCCTATATAGCCTATTTCGAAAGTTATATAGGTTTGTTAGTAACTGTCACATTATTATTGATTTTGTTATCTTGCCATAAAAACTGAAAGTAATAAAACTAAGATTAACGATATTTTACATTTTATATTATATTTTACTCTTCACAAGGAAAGAAGTTCGAAACTACCGTACCACTGTATTATATGCTCTACTATGATATACCGTACCACTGTATTCTATGCTCTACTATGATATACCGTATCACTGTATTATATGCTCTACTATGATATACCGTACCACTGTATTCTATGCTCTACTATGATATACCGTACCACTGTATTCTATGTTGTACTATGATATACCGTACCTCTGTATTCTATGTTCTACTATGATATACCGTACCGCTGTGCTCTATGCTCTACTATGATTTGTCGTACCGCTGTATGCTATGTTGTACTATGACATATCTTAATGCTGAATACTGTACATACTATAGCAGAACGCATGGTTGCATACAGTGCTGTACTATGGCATGCCATACTTTTCCATAGTCTGCAGTCCTTTAGCAAAATTTACGATGATACCATACAGTTCATACACGATTTTCTCAGGGACATTAGGCTAATAGCTAGAAAGGATTATTTAGGAAAAATTAACTTCGAGTTGGAGCTGTAAAATAATATAAATTAAAATAAACACAATTTTATTTCAGCGCTAGAAAGGAAATAGAGAGAGAGAGAACTATGTTTATTGAAGTACATATACAAGTATACATACAATCACAAGGTCATCAAAGAGGGCATATATACCCTATCTAGTTGACAGCCAGCAAACACGCAAAAAACAGTCAAACATACATGTACATTTAAAATTAGCAAAAGTTACTAGCGAAAAAGCAGTAACGACTAACCGGCGTGCAAGTTCGAAAAACTGTTGTACAACAATTGATGGCATAAAAATGAAATCACAATTATTGAAGCAAGCAACCTAAGTAAAGACAGAAATAGCACGATAATTGTCAACATTAAGATATATTTATCATTACAAAATACTAATTAAATGGCTTTTGCATCTCTTGTTGAATAAATTCAAAGATTTACTATTACGAATTTCTAAGGGAACATTATTCCAAATCATCACACAATTAAAAATATAAGATTTGAAGAAAAGCTTGCTATTATTAGAAAATATATAATTAGTGCTTGACAGTCTAGTATTGTAATAACGATTTTGATGGAGAGAATTAATGATGTCACGAATTGCCGTAGACATAATACCGTCAAAATTAATACACTTATAAATTAATTTACTTATAGAGAGTATATAGAGTTGAGATACAGGTAAAGTATTGAAATTAGCATATAATTCTTTGACATTACAAAACCTGGATTTATTTTGTAGAGTTCGTAAAATTCTATTACAGGAATAGTGCAGAGGCTGTAATAACTTAGAGGTTGTTTTTCCATAAATTTCTATACCATATTGAATGCGCGAATAAACAAGAGAAAAATACAGATTTTTACGGCATCCCTGAGGTATGTAGTCCCTTCGTCTGTAAAACATACCATTTAAGCTATTAACCTTGCTTATTAAAGCATCGATATGATTGTTAAAAGTAAGGTTCTCATCAATTAGAATGCCCAGAAATTTAGTGATTGAAACTTTACCAATTGAACAATTATTTAATTTAACACACATATCATTTGCCGTAATGTTTGCACTATCGTCATCTGTAGGAAAAAATAATATATATGCCGACTTGGAACAATTAATTGTTAAACGATTGCAGATAAACCAACGACTAACTTGTGAGCAAGCCTGGTTAGCTGCCTGGTACAGTTCTTCAAGGTTGCTACCGTGCACAAAAAGATTGGAATCATCAGCAAAAAGTTTTAATGTGGCATTGGTGCAGGCAAATTGTAAGTCATTAACGTAAATTAAAAACAACAATGGTCCTAATATTGAGCCCTGGGGCACGCCCATTCTGATATATTTTATATCAGATGGTATATCTCCTATTACAGTATATTGCTGTCTGTCGGACAAATATGATTTTAACCAATTATAAGCTATACCACGAATACCATAATTAGATAATTTGAAGAGCAAGATACCATGGTCGACTGTATCAAAAGCTTTACATAAATCTAAAAACATGCCCATAGTTTTACTTTTCTCGGCATTTTTATTTGTCAGTAAATTGATACAGCTGAAAAGTGCATCAATTGTGGAATGGCCTTCTCTAAAACCAAACTGGCTGTCAGATAAAGTATTGTTAAAATTAAAGAAATCAACCAGGCGTTTGTAGATCACTTTCTCAAAAATTTTGCTCAAGTTATTAAGTAGAGAAATGGGTCTATAATTAGATACATCATGATTACAACCCTTTTTAAAAATAGGAATTACTTTAGCTAGTTTAAAACTTGTAGGAAAGAAGCCTTGCTCTAGAGATTTATTCATAATAAAAGTAATTGGGTTGATAATGTATTCAGCACCGAGCTGAAGTATTTTACTAGTTATTTTATCATGTCCGGTGGCATTACTTTTATTTAGGCTTTGAATGATATTGAAGATTTCATTATTGATGGCTGGGTATATGAATATAGAATTTGGGAAATTTTCAGGAAGGTAAGACTGGTAATCATTAGAATTATTTGGTATTTCATTTGCTAAGTTAATACCGACATTGATAAAGTAGTTGTTAAATTCATTCGCCATTTGATATTTATCATAAATAAAACCATTTTTAGAGTAAACTCTATCAATAAAATTGTTAGCTATTTTATTTTTGTGGCTAGTGATGTCGTTAAGATTTTTCCATATATTTTTAGCGGAATTAAATCTTATATTTAATTTATCGCTGAAATATATCTTTCTATAATTTTCTAATTCCTTTTCCACTGATTTCCGATAGGCACGATATTTATCTTCATCTTCAATACTTTTAGTTTTTTTGAAAAGTAGGTAGAGAGAATTTTTTATTTTGATACGTTTTTTCAATTCCTTTGATATCCATGGTTTGTCCTTAAAACTTTTTCGAGACAGTAGAATTAACGGAAAATTGTTATCAATGGCGTTAGTTAAGGTATCAGTTAGGTAGGCGACCGACGTGTCTATCTGATCAGAACTATAAATGGGTGTCCAATCGGTAAAAGAAAGTTGATTTTTAAAAGAATTTATAGCCTTTTTAGAGAAAATTCGTGTCGTGGGTCGATCACAGTAATTTACCCTTTTCTTGTTTGCAGTTATAGCAACAATGTTGGCATAGTGGTCACTAACATCACTTGCCACTGTTAATGACTTAATTCTACAGCCTTGCACACAATCAATACCAAAATTACAGAATACATGGTCAATAACACTCATTGAATTATTGACACAATGCGTCGGAATAACAGAGAACGGAACAAAGTTCATAGAGAATAATTCATTGACGTATCTCTCAATACATGCAGTAGAACCATATTTTAGTAAATCAATATTCAGGTCACCACATAATATGCTTCTCTTCGTTGGCTTGTACAGCTTAAGTAAATCAAACAATGAATCAATAAAAATCGGCATTGCTTTACTTGGGTGTCTATAAAATAAAAATATACGAAGTTTGCCGTTACTGGTAGTTACATCAAGTATAACATATTCCGCAGCATCATCTAGTAACTTGTAGTCATTTGACGAGGCAACAATATTATAAACTATCGATTTATGAATTAAAACACCAACTCCACCGGCTCTCTGGTTCAGTGGCGGAAAGGAAAGAAAAACATAGGAAATATATTATCAAAATATGCCAGGTTTGTGGACCATATTTCAGATAGTAAAATAATATTAAATTTGTAATCATAAATATCAAGTAAATTTAATAAGTGTAAATAATTGGCATTGAGACTTCTAACATTGATATGAAAGATAGCAAAGTTACAAAGTTTAAAAGAGTTCAATAGTTTATTAGAGTCCTCTGGTGAATAAAGGCCTACATGTGAGTTAGTGATAAAATCATCGTTAATTAAACCATTAAAATTACAAGCCATTATAAAGAGTGAAATGTCGACTATTGTTTGGAGGACCACCATTCTCTGATCGTGATGTTGTCAGGCCACAAATCCATGTTAAAAACAAGATCCTTGTATTTAACATCGACTGAGATAAGGAAGGCCGAAGATTTGTACTCCCGCCCGTCCTTAGTCTTTCCAGTCAGCTTTTTTCAGACAGAATCAGCAATACCGTTATCCTTCAGCAAATCCTTCATATCGTCCTCAGTTGTGTCGATTTGGAGTCTGCCCATAAATATTGATAGTTTCTTGGGCACAGCTTTGATTTTGCTGTCGGTTTTCTTCCCTGTGTAGGTGATCGATTGGGGCCTCGCCTGGCGGTTAAATCCGTTAGTACCACCTACGCTAGTTACTTGTTGACTTGATTTTATAGGTTGAGCAGAAATCGCTGGATTTGGTGAATCAGCTATCTCGGCCCAGCTTCTGCTTTTTGGTGACCTTTCTGGAACACGGGGGGGAGGAGGGATGCTGATACCTATTGGCGGCGTTGTTTTTAGTTGCCTGATTGTCTCCTCAGCTACTGTTAATCTTATCAGTAGTTTCTTGTTTTCCTCAAGCAGGTGGTTTACTAGCTCAGAAAACATTGTCTTGACTGACTGTGCCACTATGGGGCCGATAACTTTTCCCAATTCTTCTGAGATTTCCCCACTTCTGATCGCCTCGGCGAGCTCTTCACCCACTGAGCGTTGTTTGGGCGGCATTATGTTCAGAGAGAGAGAGAGAGAGAGAGAGAGAGAGCGATGTCTCAGGATGAGTCTCTACACATGAGCACGGGTGTTTACTATAATATGACGAGTGATCATATATAGAATTGTAGATACAGGTGAGAGGGTACGAAGTCCAGATTGTTTATATCCTTTTAAATATTAATATAATATTTTATTAATGTATTATATATCCGCGTCTGAGCTTGATATAGAGTGTGTTACTATTATATTTATTTAATCCGTACGGAGTAAACCGAATTCATGTGAGAAATCTAGTTATTAGTTGCATTTAGATTTATTTATAAGCAAATTACAGCCAGTCGTTTGTTTACATAGATATCTACGAGCACGTAATTGATCTGTGTTTATTGTAAATATAAAAAACGTTTCAATGGCATATTATAAGCCAATTCGGGTTCAACACTTTGATATAATTTTTCCAAAATGGAATATATTTTGAGAGCAAATCCACAAATATTTAAACGAAATATATGTCTGAACGTTATGCATGTTGAGAGAAACAAAATTCAATAACCTTAGCATGAGGCATGTTCTGAGCTCTAACATACAGTAGAAATGTTCAATGGAGCGTCACGCCGTTTTCTTTTTCGTTTTCGTTTTCTTTTCGCCGTCACGGTGAAAAGAAAATTAAATTAAAAGTTTTATTATGATACCAGCTTTCAAGATATTTCTTTGATTTAGAAATATATCATTGTGTTTGGTCCTTTTGGACTGTAGTTTACTGCTTAAATTTCTGTTCGTTTATTTCTCTTTACTGGAGTTTTATCGCAAACTCATTTATTTAAATCCATTGAAACTAACTTGTATAATGAAAAATGAAAAATTAACCACAACGACCCAAACATTAATGTCTTTCTGTTATAAATGATAACTTTGAGTTTATGAATCAATACCAATACGTCAATTAAAATAGTAAAGCAGTTCAAGCAAGGTGCAAGTACCAAAACCAAAATCACAAAACCCAGTCCAAAAGATATGCTTATGTGTAGGTCTGGGGAGGGGATATGGCGTAACGGTTAGAGTTTCGCCTCGGATACAAGTGGCCTGGGTTCAAAGCCCAAAGCCCAGGTAGGTCAAGTAATGATGGATACCCCCTTGGGCCCATGGAAGGTTAATCTTGTATCGGAGCTTGCTGCCGATTGGCGCTATCAATAGCAAAGATATTATTAACCATGGAAAGGATTAATAATAACCTGACAGGAAAGTGTAAAGCGGTCTCGAAGACCGGACAACGGCCATGACACCGCTATAGAAATTGTCGGAAGTTATTATTTATTATAGGTCTAACATCAAAATATATTTATTTCAAACATCGTCAAACTTTAATTTATCTTGGATGAAGAATATTTATTAATATCAGTTACACTTACTATTTGCTAGATATGGTACCTGAAGTAATCAAGATGTGCAGTGTAGTATGGCTGTTTCAAACATACAGAATTCAATGAATAGCCGAAGAATACTATTACATTTTACGATCTCAATTCTAATCCATTATCGAAATAAAAATCTCTAAATTTAAATTTAACGCCTCTTTTCGTCTCTACAAGTTACTGTCAGTGAGGAGTTACTGTCGGCTGGGAAGATAAAATAAAAATAAAAACATTAACAATTAAACCTTAATATAGACAAATAATAACACATTCCTCTTCAGTGCACTGCCAAGTGGCAGGTTCAAGGTACATATTCATACTCAAAGTCTGTTTTCTCGCTCCATAACAGCACTCCTTAGATCAACAAGTTAATCCCCTTCACAAAGTCTATACCTTATGTAGCCTGTAGCTTGGGAAAAATACGGCTTCTGAGGTGGTTTCCCGTTGCCTTCCTCAGAATAATACATTAATAACATTTTAACTGATTAGATTCGAGTTCGGTAAATAGAGGACAATACTGCCGCTGTATGACAAATGTCACGAATGAAGATTTCAGGAAACCCCATTAACTATAATTCGGCTGTTGTTAGAAAGAATGCCAAGCCATGGGCTCGACATGAGGCAACAATGGAACGCATAACTTCAGAACCACCTGCTTAGTATTCGCAACGGCTTCCTCAATATTTCTTTACACTTCTCGCTCGAATGTAGTATATGTATGTGGTTATTTATGAATTTTCTATTAGATTTAGCAGCCTAGTTGGTTGAGTAATGGGAACCATCTCACAAGCCTTATTTACCCCAGCAAATGGCTGTACTATAGTTTAAAAGTAAGTAAAAAAACGTAAGCACACACATTATAGAGAAATGATCAACTATATTGATATCTATCACTTTTAATACCACATGTTTAAGCCGTTAGGCAATTAGACCATTTTCTGTATAACCGGTCCAGTGAATGTCCGAGATTTTACTCTCAGATCTGCGCGTCTGGAATTCGAACCCACGAGGGTTCAATTCACCTCAGGATCTTTCATTTAATTAAAACTTCATGACGTTACCCCTACGCTATTAAAACATTCAAAGTTTAGTGCAGTCTTTCTTCAAGAATTTGTGATTTTGATCAGCAGAGTACTTGTGCTGAGCGATAGAGAATACGGAAGCGATGATGGGCAAAAATAAACATTTTAGTTATAACCAAAAGGTTAATAATAAGACAATTTAACTAATCTGTTACTTAAAGCTCCTTAACTTAAGGTTAAGTAGCTAAAGTTTACCTTTAAACATTTTTGTAAAAATATTTGTGGAAACATCGCTAATTTTTCCTAAAGCTTACTCTTGTAATTTTCCAAAATTTTATTTATATAATCATTTCTGTTGGGATTTTTATGCATAACATATTTGAAATGCAACTTTCCGTGACCGCATAGGTTAACTAACTTAATGTCATTGAAGTATACTTTTGAAAGACCAAGGTAGCATTTTATTAGGCCTATGTTTGTTCACTGTCTGCTTCGTAACTAAAATTTGACATCGTTTTCGAGTGAGAAAACTGACGTTAACATTAGCAATATTTAGTAATTTTAAGCATTTATGCTACCGCTTTTACAGAATAAAATGTAGCAAAAAGTTTTTCAAGTTTAACATATTAAAAGTAGAATTTGTATAATTTTTTAAAGTTAATATACAAGTTTTACTACATTTTTAAATAAAAGTTGTAAAAGCTAAACTATTCACAAAAATAGTTAATGTCTACTGCTCAGGGACTACGTAGATCTACCTGGACCCGCCACTGGGCACAATACTATAGCGAGAGAGTTACTCTAGATACTGCATATCGCTTCATGAGCTATAACATGCAAAGTAAGGGTTCCCTTATGTATAGCCTGTGCGCAACCACGAAGAGTTTTCAAATTACAACGTTATACTTAAATTAAAAACATTCTATGATGGACGTTATTCTACATTCTGAATACTTGTTAGTTTATCTTTAAATCCAAAACGGATTTACAAATGAGTAGGCTTGTTCAAGACAAGAAACTACTATTTAGATAATATCGAATACTAAACAAACCAAACGCTGTTATATTTAAATATTGTCGGAGTGTATCGACATATTTCATAATAATTGGACTGTATAAATCCTTGCGATTTCAGATGCGGTAATATGTACAGTTGTGAAATATTTTAATTCGTGTTTTTGTAGAGCTTAATAACAAAAATTAACAACATTTAGAGTGCTACAGTCATCAATGACAACATTGAGCACAAATTTGTTTATTAATAATGAAGTGTCCGGCGTAATGTTTTTGGTTCAAATGGTCCAACATGTGACATACCGCAATTATATTATTTTTTATTTAATATTATATTTATTTATATTCTAATTTAATACACTTCAGAGATTATTTTTTAGTTTTCGTTAATTCCTCAAAGGTCCTTGTAATAGTCGTTTACTCATTGTAGATTATTGCTCATTGTAATCGTAGCGCATTGATTACATCCAGTGAGGAGTTAAGAATAACCTTCAAACAACCTGGGGTTTTATAAAAACCCTTCAGCCCTCGGTCTTCCAAGGTGAGCATCCGTCCAAGTACTAACCGAGCCCGATGTTAATTATATTTTGTGTAACGCGTACTCTATTATGAAATACGTACAACCCAGCAAACAGTAGGTTAATTTATTCCTTCCAGGTACTCAGATTTGACTTTTCAATTTCAAACAGAGTGAGACCTAACCGTTGACTCTTATGGAATATACGTGTAAAGGCTACTCATGTGTATGTATGACATGTACATGTAGAGTACACTAGAGCACTCCTTTGTACTCCTCACTCCTTCTTTTCACTCCTCATTGGTTTGTTTGTTTGTTTGCTCTTTGGTTACTTGAACAATTAAACAATTTTCACGTGCTGTTACCTTAAAGATATAAAAAATACAAACATCATGTATACTATATATTTATATATAAGATGTATATATGTATATATATATATATATATATATATATATATATATATATATATATATATATATATTATACATATTATATATTCATGTAGACATCAGAAGATGAGCAACCTGACCTTGCTGGGACTGATTCTTCTCGGATCTGCCGGACTCGCCACGTCATCAGGTTCATGCTTCCATTTCAATTATTTTTTATTATTTGTGTTTTACTTGTCCACTGAACAACTGCATCTTTCCTAAAAGGAGACTTAGCAAGTATTTAGGAATGTCACGTGAAGCTATTGCACAATTTGTACTTTTCTCAATTTAAGAGACACAAAATAGGGTTTGGATATTTCATTTAAGGTGAGGTATGGATAGCCTAGCCTTTGCGGAATTTGTTGCTCTGCTGAAACTTGCATAACTGGCCAATCTATGTAACAAAATGGATAAAAATTGGCCACCCCATCCGAAATCAGTCCTTTAGTAATTGGTAAAAGTTTTATTGGGAAATATTAACAATACCCTGAGATATTCAAACTCTTTGCAGGGTGTAATCATTTTTACTCTCTCTGTATACATATACATAAATATATATATATATATATATATATATATATATATATATATATATATATATATATATATAATTTAGTATACTATTACTGATCAACACCATAAATATATATATATATATATATATATATATATATATATATATATATACATGTATATATATATACATGTATATATATACATATATATATATATATATACATGTATATATACGTGTATATATATATATATATACATATATATACATGTATATATACGTGTATATAGGCCTACATATATAGAATTCAGTATACTATCAATTTCGCAGAATGTCCGAAGGTGAACTTTGCCTTTCTACTGGATAGTTCAGGCAGTGCATTGGCAGATTTTATCAGCTGGAGTTCAGTGATCGACTACGTAGACAACATGATCGATAGGCTGGTTGTGGGTGATAATGAAAGCTGGGTCTCTGCTGTTCAGTTCTCCAGCATGGCTGAAGTCATCTTCTCATTCACCGACCACTACAATAGAAGTGATATGTACCGAGCTCTTCAAAACACTCAACCTCTACTAGAAAACACTAACACTGCACTGGGACTTAGGTTTGCTGTGCCATGTTAATATTGATATACAGGATATTTTTGTACTTATTTTTACTTTCTTTTAACATGCAGTTATGGAGCATTTTATGAAGTAAACACGGAGGGGCATAGATAGGAAATTAAACAGTCGGCTATCCTTTGCCCTCACACCACCAAATTTATAAAACTATAATTTTATGCACTTTTCCGTTGAATTTTAAAATCTATGTGGCTATATAATGTTGATATTGATATCTAATATTTACAAATTAATATATATCTATATGTACACGATATAAGAAAACTGAGAAAATATTTCAAATTATAGAATTTTAAGTTTTGGGTGGGTTTTATTACAAGCTTTTCGAGGAAGTAATCATTCCAACTATTGAGCATGAGCACAAGAATTGTTTAAGAATTTCTTTTAATAGTCACTAGTATATTCTATATTCTACAATTTCTTTTTATAGAGATTCTTGCACGATGTACTGACATCACTTAATCAACTGGGTTTAAGGGTATAGATCTAGGTTCTAGATCATGAGGTTTGGGGTTCAATTCTGGCTCGAGTCACTTTAATTTTTATTTTTTATGACATTTAATTAATTCCTTAAGAATTTGGTTAGTGTTAGGGTAAATTGTAAGGGTTAGGGTTAGGTATAGCTAAAAAAATTAAATGTTAACTTTGTAACGCAACATTAAGGAAGGAAGATATTAGGAAACTGGAGGCATTGGAAATGTGGATTTGGAGAAGAATAGAGAGTATTAGCTGGACTCAAAAGGTTACAGATGAGGAAGGTCTGGAGAGAGTTGGCACAGATAGACAGTTGATAAATTTATTAAGAAATAGGAAGAAGAATTGGATAGGACACATTCTAAGGGGGAAGGTCTATCAAAAGTGGTCATAGAAGGTAGAATGGAAGGAAAAAGAGACAGGGGCAGGCCGAGATTAGGTATGTTAGATGATTTAAAGACCCACTCTTATGTGAAAATGAAGAGGAAGGCGGAAGACAGAGAAGAGTGGAGGCGTTATATACCATGGACCTGCCAGTAGGCATAGGCAGTGCACTGAGAGAGAGAAACGCAACATTTGCAAACTCCGCCCTGTCACACAAGTCACGGCGCAAGCGCAGTAATTGGAAGCGATTCCTTCCTCGAACCGCTTGTGTTTTATTTTTACTCATTCTAAAGTGGAATAAACATATTTGAATCATTTGTATTTCAGTTAGCTCGCAACGTCTTAAGGTTTAAGATTTCGTCTGTCATTAGATTTTGCACAATACTGACACTTTTTAGTGATCGTATTAAATGCAAAGCGAACAATAATAACAATACGATTATAGTGCTATTGTTGTCCATGGCAACATCGAGCACTGGAAATAAATCAAAACAGATGATCAGAGTGAGGGGTCCAGCGAAACCAGCCATATTTTTACAGTTTGCTAATAAATAGCCTAAGTAGTCATTTATGAAAATCAATTAAACGTCCATCTCAAATAAGTTCCTTTATTCGATATTTGATTTTTGTAATAAATCTCTGAATGATACAAAAATAAATTGTGAAAAATATTTCAAAATAATGTAAAAAATAACTAAATTGAGGAATAACATAAACAAAAGTGATAATTTTTTTTTATTCGATACCGAATCTACAATTAATTTTCAGTGTTAATGGTCGTTTTGTCTGGCAGGAAGGTCAAGGAGTTATATCAGTCGATAGGGTCGTTGCGATCTGGTATAAGAAACATAACGGTGTTGATTACCGATGGAAGGTCAAACCTCGACACAGAGCTCACTCTGGTAGCAGCCAATGAGCTCAGACAAGCTGGTGTCGAAATCTTCGTTGTTGGTAAGGTATATCTCTAAAGACATTCTTGAAATTATGATTAATTGTCGCATTTTATAAACTGGTTTTTTTAAAATCTTGTTAAATTAATATCCGTATTTATGGGATAAATAAACCACTGTTTATACCTCAACAGTAGTTTAAAAAACTTGATTGTCACAATTTGATATTGCGTACGCTTATTCCTGGTGATATTTCCGTTCAGTGATATTTTCAGTGATATTGTATAGGAATTGGGGTAACTCTTCAACCAGATATCAATGAATTGCTCGGAATAGCCGGTTCCTCTGATAATGTACTTCGCGTTCAGGACTACTCCTCAATGTCCAACATCGCATTCCCCTCACACGGTCTTCAATGCATTCCAACCAAACATGGTAGATATATTCAATATTTTACTAGCCATAAGATTTAAATTTATATTGCGTAAATATAGTAAATATTATTGCATTGAAGCAATATTGTAAAAATAATTCCGTATTTTGATGTGTGGAATCGCATAGGCTAAGACTATTGAATGATTTTTCCGATACATGTATTTTATTTGGCTCGAAATTAACTCTCTGGACAGAACGTTTCAGTCTTGCAAATTCTAATTTCTAAAGTCAAGACGTTCAAGATTTACATAAAGATCCTGCCGTACCACCTATGACGTCCTTGACATCATCCCTTTATGAGGAAAAGGATGACAAAAGTAATGGTTAACCATTACTATTGTTATTACTATTAATATTATTATCTCTCCGATCATACATTGACAATTTAGCATCCGGGTTCCGATGATATAATTTTTATCTTCAATTTGGTAGCAGTAAGCAAATTCCCGGAGCTGATTTCAGATTGAATGAACTTTTTCATTCTCATAACACCGCGTCAATATTTGCAAGTCAATCAAATAGCAAAAGAGGTAAAAAAGAATAAATTAAATAGTCAGTCAGACAGTCAGTCAATCAATCAATCAAGCAAACAATCAGTCAATATTAAATTTGTATAATAGGTTTGATATATTTACAGACGGCCGTTGTTCTAGTTTTAACAGACGGTTTGATACCCTGTGTTTCTGGGAATTTAATTTAATTTAATTTCTTTTAAATGTTTATTTCTTTTTCTATTTATCAGTGACTTGGTGTTGATGCTGAAATAAACACATATCTAGCTATCTCTCTCTCTCTCTCTCTTTCTATATATATATATATATATATATATATATATATACTGTATATATATATACTGTACATATATATATAATAGTATATATATAATCTACAGTATATTCGTTTGTCTTATTATGGATTGTTCAATACTGAGGGTGAAAGAACACTCTGAGTGTGAGAATGTACCTTGGACCTGCCATCTGGCGGAACACTAGAAAAAGTTATTTATCATAATTTTTTATTTACTAATTTGGCTCTATATATATATATATATATATATATATATATATATATATATATATATATATATATATATATTCTTCATGTAGGTTTTTTTTAATCAAAGTTAATACTATCTATCTATCCGCTAATTTTGATGTCTTTATTTTACTTATTTGCATTTTCAATTTCGCAGAATGTCAGAGAGTGAATGTCGCCTTTCTACTGGAAAGTTCAACCACTATAATTTTCTCATCGAACAATAACTGGCATTCAACTATCAACTTTGCAAGCAGTTTGATCGATAGACTTGATGTGGTTGAGAATGAAAGCTGGGTGGCTGCTGTACAGTTTTCCTCCTCAGCTGAAGTCATCTTCTCATTCACGGACCACTATAACAGAAGTGCTATGTCCTCAGCTCTACAAAGCTCTGAGCCGATACTAGGCACCACTAACACTGCACAGGGACTTAGGTTTGTTGTGCTATGTGCATTTTTGTGAAGCTCTAGATTCTTTTTTATCCAACTTACATGTTATCATCATCATGATGTTCCCTTAAATCCCAGTTTAACTAGGGTCGATAATTAATTCTTTTATTATTCGACAATAATTCGATTATACATTTTCAGTGCTAGTGATTGCTATTGACAGACAGGTACGGGAATTATTTGGAGGTATAGCGCCATCACGGTCTGGTGTAAGAAACATAACAGTGTTAGTAACAAGCGGAAGATCAAACGACGAGAGAGATATGACTCTGGCAGCCGCCGTTCAACTCAGAGAAGCTGGTGTGGAAATCCTAGTTGTTGGTAAGATATCAATCTGAAGCGTTTATTGAAATTACGTTGGACGCTTTAATTAAACATTTAGTCCGACTTTTATATAATTAGCAGATGCTTTGTCTATGTTAATTGCACCTGTTTTAAGAAATTCTTATCTCATAAAGCTGGTAAAGCTAAGGTTAACGTCAGTTTCCTCACCCGAAAGCGATGTCAGTGACGGGCGAGCCCAGGATTTGAACCCGCATCAACTGATCCGAGGTCGAGTGTCTTACCGACTTCGCCACTGGCTCCAGCCATAGATATCATTGAGATCATAGCAATGATCCCAATAATTCTGAAAAGGATCGTACGTAAACGCGATGCATTCGTTTGGCACAATTCTGGATTTAGAGCTTTCGCAGGGAGAAAGCTCATAGATTCCCAAATCCTGTGTTCAAATCCAAGTTGAATGTCGTAAAAATAAATCCCTGAGCGATGGCAGTCTATACTTTATATACTATCTCTACACTCCTCCCGGTGGCAATATGCCGCGTTATCGACTGCAAGTCTTATCAATTACCACGAGAAGAAATAACTTGAATACCAAGATCTGAAACACAGCGAGCAAACTATGTAGTCATGTGGTAGATATTATGTATTTATCAAGACTAAATAAAGTACTAAAAAAGTAAAAAATGTAAGAACGCATTATAGTGAAAGGATAGACTATTTCGATATATATCACTTTCAATACCACACGTTTAATCCTTTAGGCAATTTAAACTATTTTCCGAATAACCCGTCCAGTGAATGTCCGAGATTTTACTCTCAGATCAGCGCGGCTAGGATTCCAACTCCAAATATTCAACTCACCTCAGGATCTGTCACTTAAGACTTTATGACGTTATATCTGCGCAATTGAGACTTTCAATTTTAAAATTAATTTTAAAATTAAAATTCATTTAAAATAATGATTTGACAGTGATAAACTCATCTAAGTCAATTAATGATTTGTCAAGTCTACCTCATCTAACAAACTCATCTAAGTTTGTTACTTATTTTGCAGGAGTTGGACAATTTCAACCAGGTGATGATGATGAAATGATAGCTATAGCCGGCTCTGATCAAAATATATTTCTGGTCAACGGCTTTTATTTACTGCCCGACATACTGAACACCGTGGAAAAATTTCAGTGCATTCCTACAAGCAATGGTAGAAAACTGATTATTTTATTAGCACTAAAACTACTAATTTTAGCAGCATCCAATATAGGCCTAGTAAGTATAATTACAGAAAAGCAATGTTGTAAAATCATATGTATTTAATGCTTCGATAGTAAAATGTTATAAATGTTGTAAATGTTGTAAATTGTTTAGAAATATATTAATTGAAATCTAACGAATATTCAGATAAATATTTTTCTAGGCTGGGATTAAATCATCTGGATAAACAACTCCTGTTCATTAAATCAAATTTATTAAGCCGATATTTTCACAGTTCATTCATACCATACCATCTATGACAACTATTAGCTATCCCGCCGTGTAAGAACTATTTAACATTCAGTCCTCACTGATACACCTGACAAAGTGACCTGTCAATCTTTTTCAGGTTTGTTAAACCTGACAAAGATTGTTAACATCGATTGGGGTAGCAGTAAGCAGTTTTATAGAGTACTCACTTATTTCAAGTTCATTTTAATTGTATACCGTTGCAATGTGTATCAATCAATTAAACAATTAATAAAGTAATTATATGTTATCTTGGTCTTATTAACATGACAAACGTTGTCTTAACCTGGCAACTGTTCAATTGTATTTATAGTATAACATAACATTACAGCAAGCTGATCAGAAAAAAAACTTCTTTAAGACCAATTTAGCAAGTAGGCCTACTTAACTTGTCAATTCACCTTACTCATTCTCTGCAACCAGTAACTGCTAGAGAATAGAATAGCTTAAGTTTTGTTGAGTTTCTTAATTTTAAATGACTTTACGTTAATATTTGTAATATTTATTTTCTCTGGATTAGGGACGACAACCATTCCAAGTGGTTCTACACCATCAACCCATCCTACCAGTGGTTCTACAATTACAACCCATCACGCCAATGGTTCTGCACCATCAACCCATCCACTACATCAATCAGCCCAGAAAGTGGGAGTGATGATTGTTCTCCTAATGGTTTACAATCTCTACCAGTAGATCATTGATCGACTCGAGTCTACCTGACTTTCAAGACTTTCTCTTCACACGCTGCTGTTGCTGACTCTAATCCTGCTTCAAATACCCATTGACTCTTGCTATCAATTCTACAACATCAGATTAGCGTTTATGTATGGTTGAATTAGAAATGAGATATTCTGACCATAGCTTGAGAGTGTATGTAAGAACTTGTCTATCAACTAGGTTACGAAATGTGAGCTGCATATTATTGTGTGTACATGTATGTACGGTATAGATCTATGTCTACACTTACGGGCATGGTACGGAGCCTATTAGAGAGTCAGGAACAGATGTTACTCATCAGAAACTTCATTAATAGCATTTGAAACACATTAAGTTGATATATGTTTAATGTAAAATAAATAGTTTTATTTTATTAACTTAAACAAAAGTAATAAATTGTAAGCACATAGCTTAAAAATGCTTAATTTTGTAAGACATAGGAGGTTTAACAAAAAGTCTAAAATAAAGAGATAAAGATAATTAAAACTTTGCTATAGACCAAGCTGTTATCTGGATGTGCAACATTTATACACAACTTTTATTATTATTTTTAATGCCCTGGGCTGTATAGGCCATGGGCTAAAAAATATGATAAAAGAAAGACTTAATTTAATTAAAAGAAAGATGAAAAGGAAATATTTATAATAATTGCTTTACGCGTTGGGAGCAGCACTATTAATATATTTTTTAAGTATAAAATATAAATATTTGCAACGGACACATCGGACAACGCATTTTCAAATTTTGCCCATTAATATAACTAAATCAATAACTAAAACTATAACTATAATTATAGCTATAACTATATAATAATAATATTTTACTCTCAGATAAGCGCAGCTGGGATTCGAACCCACGAGAGTTAATTCACCTCAGGATCTGTAATTTAATAGTTCATGACGTTAACCATTGCGCTATTGAGACATTCATATAGTATATACTCAGATATAATACAGTCGTAATGAAGAATTAACATCTCGTAATTGTTTCATATCCAAATTAAAACATTTTCACCCATATTCAGTTAAGCTAAAATTCAGTTTAATAAATACTGAATTTGAAAAAACACAATCTTGGATATGAAAAAATCATAAGGAAACTAGAGAAATTGACATATATGTAGACTACGTCATAGCCTATATAAATTTCTCTATTTCCCTCCACAAACAATAGGAACGTGCATGTAGTTAGGTAAACAAATAACAATATAAAAGAGGCTACCATAAAAGAGTCAGAGCTCTGTTCGGTAATACCATAATTAGTAGCTATAGCAGACTCTAATTGAGTCTGAAACACAAGAGAAATTAAAACATTTTTATACAAAACTTTGAATTCAATTTCCGAGCACGCAATCAATTAAATATCGTAGTTAATGAATTAATAAATGAATTAATTAATTAACTGATTAATTAAGGCAACGAATTGAAAGGCAATTGCTAACTCTCTTTGAAGTCCATTAAAAAGGTAGCATAGGCCTATAGGCCTAAAGTCACGTGCAATATACTATACCCCAAAGTGCAAGCTTTGAGAAGTTTACTATTGTTATTAAACATAATTAGTGAGAACGCTATAGAATTATCGAATAAAGTGAAAATAGACCTATTACATATATTACATATGATAACTTTTTGCGAAATATTACATCTTTGATTAAAATTATCCTGTAAGATGATAATACGTTAGAACTAAGAAATTTAAATTTCCATTTTAAAACACGTTGTCGTAATTGATACGAAAGCAAGCAGCTTATTAATTTTAAGTCATAATTTCCCGAAACGCATATTTAAAAGATAACTTAAAACAGTAAACCTAACTGCTGATAAAAATTGTACACATTTTCGTTAAGAATGAAACCATGTAAATAACCATAATTACTTGCTTACACAGATATTCTCGTCTTACCAAAACTAAGCCAAACAATTCGAAGAGCTAATCAAATATACACTACATTACGCGTAAAACGACTACGTAAGACGCTGTAAAATAAGATTTCCTTAATTGATTTCTATCCCATTGAAGGCACAATTTGCTCAGTGATATCTCATTATTCGTGTCATTGTGTTTTGTATCGTTGATCATTTCTTCTTTTTCTTTAGAGTCGATACGCTATCGTAACACTCACCGTCAGTATCAGAGCCATCGTCACTTTTTAATTCAAACATCGGGTGTACTTTAGGAGAAGTGAGAGGACTTTCAGGATTACACTCAAGTCCTTGCTCGTGATTCACATCTTCCACAGTTATATCGTGGGATCCTGCACCACCATTTGTAGGTCCTGGTATCGTGCGATGTATTGAATTATTAGAATCATCAGCCGTCGATGAGTAATTTGATTCTTCTCCAACATTTGCCATCTTTTGATTAAAATTTCCACCTGCATTTACAACAGTACAACCAAATCCAAGATCGACTTCTTTCTTGGCTACACATTTTAGTTTTGCAGCTGCAGATGGATTAAGATTTTCTTCGTTGGGTAGTAAAACTTTAGGTCTTTGTCCCTTGCATGCATCAAAGCGTACATTCAGTCCGTTACTGCGAGGTTTAATGGCTTTATTTACTTGTGTGAGCTTCGAATTACTTGTGCGACAGGTACATTTAACAGAGTTCAGCTTTTCTATGGCATCTCTCGAAGTATGGTTAATGCTCTCAATGCAGTTTTCTTTACTTAGCCTAAATTGATCAAATAATCTTTCCTTGTCTTCTGAAGGCATTCTTTTTGGCAACTGATATACTTGAACGTGCCAATAATGCCATTGTTCTGCAATTATAGTCTTACATTTCTGAATCTTTTCTATCCTATAAATTTGTCGACGGCACTCACATAGATTGCTCTTCAAATTCCTTGCCTTCTCTTCGCATTGTGCCACATCTTCGAGCAGTGTTTCGGTGCACTCTTTGAGATATACAATAATGGCTTGCATGGTCTGTACTCCTTCATCGATACAATCAGTTGATGACCCTTTCATGAGCGAAGAATAGATTTCCTTGCCTTTCCTTTCGATTTCTAGTAGTCTCTTCCCTTCATATCGTAATACAAAGTCACTTCTAGTCTCAGTAATCGAGTCAACATCATCATCTTTAGCCAGCATTTTTATATCTACGTCGACGTCGTCGCTTATCAACTTCTCGTTCAGTTTCTTTACGTAATCATTAATGCCAAGAATTTTATGACTCCCTTTAGTAAATCTATGCCCCAGAGCATCAAACGTTAGTTCCTGTAATACTTTTATTAAATTTCCTGTTTCAATGGAGATTCTTGCCGCGCCCTGGAGGAGATCAAAACACAGAAAGTCTCTCAAAAGAAAGGTAATTAGATTTTTTTCTTCGGTAGATAACTCATCAGCGGCTTGCTCTTCTATATTACCATCATTAACGGGTACTGAGATTTCGCTGTTTATTTCGCTGTTTATTTTAGGGTCAGCTGTAGTTGTGAGTTTGGTTATCCACGGTTTTATTACACAGATATAAATCAAATAGCCCCCACCGACCAATAATAATATTATTAATAATAATATTATTATTAATATAACGATTGCAATAAAAGCCCAGAATCCCCAATTCTCAGCGCCCTGACCAGAATTTGATTCCCCAGTTTCGGGTTTAACAGAAACCTCTACAACCGCTTTATCTTGTTGAACACGTGCGATGTCGTAGCAAATGTAAGTAATATTCTTCTGCAAATTCTTCGACTCCAGTATACACACGTTACCAGAATCTTTGTAGACTAAATGACTGCCAAGAATAGTTCTGTTCTGGATGGTACAGGCTTTCTCGGTCTCATCGCCATGAGCATCGCCAACAGGATATGGACCACTTCCACCAATGCTGTAAAACCAATTGACTTTTATATCATTAGAATACTCACATCTGAACGTAGCAGTCTCTCCTACGTATTTCTTTGCTAGCTTAGGAGAAACAGTAATAGCGCAGTTAACAAAACAAAAGCAGCCGAAGCAGATGATAAAAAATAAAGTTTTCTGAATATACATTATCTCAAATAAGTTGTAGAAACTGAACTCAATTAATCAATGTGATGCAAAACTCAGTGAAAGTACCAATACAGTACCAATACTTAATTCACAAATTAAAGAGCAATAAAAACCAATAATTCAGAGTCGATGCAACCGAGAAGTTTGTCAAAAAATCTACGTGTAAAATATACTGTCAATATGAACTGTGCGCGTTAATAGGTTGCACTCACTCATTCACAGATATACATGTACACTGTACAAGAAATCATCAGCGATGTACAAGCTACTATGATCACTTGTTGTTAAGTGTGTTATGTTAAATCGATGTAGAATTCTGCTTGTGGCCGAGAGAGGTTTCTTCAAATAAAAACTAAAATTTTATCAATCTCCTTTGAATTCCGGTAGTAAAGAAACGACCTCGCATCAACTACGAAGAGTGACCCCCTGACTGATGTGAAGTATATTCTATGAGGACGTGTCTCAATGATCAAACAAGGAATTGTTGCTAAAGTCCCCGGACCTCTATGATACTCATACTGCGATAAGCATCACATATGAACCCTGTAAAACAAAATCAAGTATAGACTATGTAATAATAATAATAATAATAATAATAATAATGATAAAATAATAATAATAATAATAAAATAATAATAATAGTAATAATAATAATAATAATAATAATATGCGTACTACGTCCCGGCCTCTCAATACCCCCTCCTCCTCCTCGAGTGCGTCCATAGAGCCTGAGATAGATCCTCAAGAGTTTTCTGGGCTGGTCCTCAGCGAAAAAAAGGAGATACTCGAGGCTAGAATGGCCCCTGCGTCTCAGGGGTCCCTCCCACCAGGGCCACAGTACCAGGGTCAAAGGCTGAACCAGATGTTGACTTCAGGGCAGGCTGAGTAGGAGAGGCAGAGCTCATCGGGTTTTACAAAGCGGAGCTCTAATCAAGCGGATACTCGATCCCAAAATTCTCTAGGAACAGCTATCCATATTTCAGGGTTGTTGACTTCTAAAAGCGGTTCTCCCAGCAGAGTTCTCACAACTGCCTCATCAACGCCTGTACGACGGTGGATCGATAACAGATGAAGTGGAGACGGGCGCTGCTGGAGCCAAAAGTTGTGGATTCAGGGCAATGTCACCCGCTGCTGCGACCAGCAACGTTTAACTTTCATAATAATAATAATGCTTATTAGTATTATTTACTATTTTTATAATAATAATAATTATTATTATTATTATCATTATTACTATTTTAATAATCATATTATATAATATTATAACTTAATTATCATTGTTATTATTATTATTATTATTATTTATAAATAATAGTAATAATAATAATTCCACAGGGTTTGAGCCGCTCGGATGGGAAACGACCAGACGGTGTATCTCAAATTCCTTGGGCAGAAGGCAAGTGTATCAGATGGGATGTCACTGTGACAGACACATTCTCAGCAAGCAATCTCAGCCTTTCATGCGCTGCTGCTGGACTACTGCTGAAGCCGCTGCCAATATGAAAACACTTAAATATGCCGCAGTCTCTAGCAGTTACATCTTCCTGCCAATTTGCTTTTGAGACATTGGGCCCCATCAACTCTGCCGCGTCTGACTTCTTAAACGAATTAGGCAGGAGAACCAGTGCCATTACAGGCGACCAATGAGAAAAAGCCTTTCTATGGCAGTGCCTATCAATTGCACTCCAGCGTTTTAATGCTGTATGCGTTCGGGGCACATTGGCGAATGCGGCCTCCCAGAGCGTAGAAGAACTATTTTAAATATTTGTCATCTTTCTTTTAATTAAATAAAGTCTTTCTTTTATCTTATATTTTAACCCAGGGCCTTATACAGCCCAGATCAATTAAAAAAAATAATAGTAGTAATAATAATAATAATAAAGGTTTAGCATCCGTTTCCTCGTACAAGGATGATGTCAGTGACGTCCCCCATCACATGTCGCTACACATCTATTCACCCCCAAACGATCTGAAAAATCATGAGCTGAAGAGAAAGAAAAAGATCCTAAACAGTGCCAGTCCGGTGATCAAAAAACAGTCAGGCAATATGAAAAAAGTCTATGGAATGGATGTGTTTTCAACCTACAACGGAGAGTGGAAGTAGTAGAACATGAGCGAAGATCAGGAGGCAGAGAGTTCCAAACAGTAGGAGCGGAGAAATAAAATGAACGTCTATCTAACGAAGTGTGAATATTTGGAATTTTGAGCAGTTTGACATTGAAAGAACATATATATATATATATATATATATATATATATATATATATATATATATATTTATATATATATATAAATAAATAAATATATATATATATATATATAAATATATATGTGTATTATATATACTTATAAATTGTATATATATATACATACACATGTTTAAGCCTGCGTGAAATGGAAATAAAACGTAGAATCTATCGGGCGAAAGAAAAAGAAAGAAACCAGTAACAAAAGGCATTGGGAGAAACACATATAAAACGATTGTGGAAACATATGTTTGGTCGACACTTCAGTATGGATGTGAAAGTTGACATTAAAGAAAGAAGATGTCCGGAAACTAGGGGCATTGGAATTGTGATTATGGAGAAGGATGGAAAAGATTAGTTGAACGGACAAAATTACAAATAAAGAAGTTCATGAAAGATAAAGGGTGTAATAGAAGAAAGAATTCAAGGGAAAAGAGTTAGAGGAAGACTAAGATATGGGATGTTGGATGATTTGATAGCAAATTCTTATATAGAGAAGAAAAAGGAAAGATAAGGATAGAATTGATTAGAAGAGCTATATGCCATGGACCTGATGTTTGGCAGTGCACTAGAAGAAGAAGAAGAGGAAGAATAAGAAGAAGAAGATATAGACAGACTGGGACATAAAAAATAATCCCCTTTTTTCTGAAAAAGTATAGAAAGAGGAAGACACAAAAGTATAGAAAGAGGAAGACACAAAAGTATAGAAAGAGGAAGACACAAAAGTATAGAAAGAGGAAGACACAAAAGTATAGAAAGAGGAAGACACAGAAGAATGGAGGCGTTATATATCACGGATCTGCCAGTAGACAGTGCACTAAGATAGAGAGAGAGAGATAGAGAGAGAGAGAGAGAGAGAGAGAGAGAGTGAGGAGGCCTAAGCGAATCAGTAAAGACAATGACTTTGAGGACAAACTTGTTCAGTAAATTATTTACTCACCCTTTGTCTCCCTTACACTTGAGAATAGAATCATCAAAAACTGCGAATGTCTCTTAGCCGTTTACTACCCTAAGGGTTGAGTTAAACTGGGGGGAGAGGCTTCTAAACATAAGATACTCCAACAATGTTCACGGTTTATCAATCTGCTGAATAATACGCTAAATAATAGCGCTGAATAATTGCGCTGAATGACTTTATCTCTGCAGCTGTAGAATAGTATAATATTCCGAATCTGATTAAAGAATTATGATAGTTAAGTTTTCAAACCTAAATCTTGTTAAATCAGAGTCAACATGTACATGTAGTTATCATAACCTTGTCGGTAAAACATTAGTTTTACCGACAATAGTAATCGAAAAATTTCCAACAGTTTCTGCAGATGTAAAACCTTAGGCCGGCCTTAAAGCTTTACAGCTTAGAGCCCTAGAGCTTAGAGCCTAGAGATGAGAGCTCATAGTTTTAAGCTTAGAGCACGATTGAAACCGTTCACTTTAGCCTCGCAGGCAGCAGCTAGTGAGACTAGGGACACGTAGTTTATAATTATACAGCCGAATACTTCTGTACCAGTGTCGAGGATATAAGGGCCCCAAACGCTTAATGCAGTTACTACAACAACATTGTTACTACATCATTGTCATTGTGTGCAGATATTTGTGCGTGTATATTGTTGATTTCCTTAACAATGTCATTACATGTTCCGCTAAATTTATCTTGGTACATAATTATGGCCCATACTAAGCATTTTATTGAACATTATTAATAAATAATTAATGCAAATGTTTGTATTTTTATTTTTAAATTCGGAATATGTAAGTGCCACTTGTGGGCCTTAATTTCCGTTCATGCGCTCTAACTGTCTATTGTGTCTGCAAATTGTGATATCATGTGCGTATGATAAATAAATAAATAAATAACAATAACATCAGCTGCTGCTGTTACAACAAGTAAAACAATAACAACAACAACAACATCAGAATTAGAACTCTATTGTGATTTATGATAATAGGTCAGTCGATGGTAACGCCAAATTAAACATTCAAATAAAGACGCTGTTAATTAGTAATTCTTCGTACGTAACGTCCTATTGCAAGTAGAAATGATTAAAAAACCTTTCGTTTATAGAAAGAGAGAGAACGTGCGTGTTTTAGTGCACATGAAGGCCTATATAGCCAATATACTAGCCGGAACCAGTGTCTATATCCGTAAGATATTTGACAGCGTATGTCAGGGGTGCACAACCTCGATGGACCGAAGCGCCACTTTATATTTTGTATAGCAGTCGCGGGACACTCAATTTTTCGGGGGGGGGGGGGGGGGGGCGAAGTAAAGGTTGTAGGGAGGGGGCAAATTGTGGGTGGCTGCATGTGTTGAAATGTGACAAAATGCTACACTAGATATACAGGGTGAGTAGAAAATGATAACACCTGCAAAAGTTTGAATATCTCAGGCTATTGTTAATATTTTCTAATCAAACTTTTACCAATTACTAGAGAACTAATTTGTGACGGGGTGGCCAATTTTCATCCTTTTAAGTGCATAGATTGGCCAGCTATGCACGTTTCAGCAGAGCAACCTCCCATTTTTGGATTTATTGTAAACTAAAAATTCAAATTTAATTTTTTATTTTGGCCCTGAAAAGGGCCGTTGTGTTAAACAGAAAGAACCAGTTGCCTATCATAGCAGGCTCACCATCGCTTGTTACACCAGCCAATTTCGACCAAGGCAACTTCAGATCATTAAATATTTCAAGCCCAGTAGTTTGGCTGTGAAGTGAAGCAAGTCCAGTCAACTGGGTTGTCTCGAATTTGTCATCAACTCCGCGACTGAACAGAAGCAATTGTGCATTGTCATTCACATCAGTGCTCTCGTCCAAGGAAATTGAGCATTACTGAAAAGATTTTGCTCCTTCTGTTAGCTGTAGTTTGATATCATTTGCGATATCAGATATTCGTCTTTGAATTGTCATACGAGATATCGGGACGTTGCAAAATGCACTTTTCTTTTCAGGACAAATTTCATCACAAACGGCCAAAATGGATTGTTTTACAAATCCACCGTCCGTGAATGACCTCGATGAGGATGCAATCAGGCGAGCTACTTGCCACGGATGTGTTTGAATTACAAGAAACATTATAGTCTCAATAGTTTTGTACAATGAAGCATGACATATAAGCAAAGTAATTAAGTTGATTAGAGTGTGACTAAATGTAAAATTGTTATTTTGCTCAACTGTAATTCACAAGATGTATTTTCTATTAACAAAATTTACAACTTATAGAAATGCCTCGGCGGGCCGCATGCGGACCGCGGGCCGCGTGTTCTGTACCCCTGGCATATGTGCAGATGACGCTAAGCTAGTCACGGCCATTGAGAATACATCTAACTGTTTAGATCAACAAAACGCACTAAATGCTAGACACTTTTGGGCTATGAGATGGCAAATGGATCTAGCTGCTAATAACTGTCATCAAATCTCTCTTTCTAAATTTAATCGGTTTTAAAGAAAATGCTATAAATTATACTTAGATTATAATTAGATATTCAAAAGGTGTCTAATCATTATTAAGTTCACTCAGTTATCCATTTTACCAGTCCACTGAATGTCCTAGATTTTACTCTCCGATCAGCTCTAACAGGAATTGATCCCAGTCACTCAGGAACGACGATTAAATATTTCATAACGATTCCTAACGCATTACCACGTTGATCTACTTAGGCCTTCTAGAGAATTTAGCCTAACATCTAGGTATTCTGTAACCAACAATCTGACAATTGAAGTCTGGGTAAGACGCAAATAAATCTCATTTAGATGCAACTGGATCTGGGGTAACGCTACTGGTTTTCTGTATTCGGCTAACCTTCCTCAACGTTCCACCAAGTAGTTCGTTGATCTTCTTTCTAACAACTGCATACTGAGACGAATAGAGGATAGGATCAGCTACGCTATTAGCTGAATAACATACGAGGCAGATGTTCCAAATATCTCCATGATATATTACACCTCCGGTCACGACAAGAGTATAGGCAACATAAGCCGGTACAATGCTGGTCATGTAACAGGCCGATACCATGGCCATTGTCTTAGCGATGTTTAGTGTGCGCTGTTGAACAACTTTCTGATCATCTTTTGACTGAGATGTGCTTACGACTTTTCCAGTGCCTTTGACAACGTAAACTATCTTTCCGTAACTATAGATAAATGAGAATCCAGGGAGAATTATGAAGCCAAAGCCCAAGTAGAAAAGGAATAATTGTTTTGTTCCAGGAATCTCCCATACTTGATAGGCTACACAAAGTCCAGCATCGCTGTAGAGTCGTGTTGTACCAACAGTTATAGGCACAAACTGAAATGTATAGGATAACTAATTAGTAGATAGGTATGACTAATTATTTGGGTAATCAATTATAATGAAAAATAGTAAAATAAATATAAATAAATAGCTGAGAACAGCAAAACATATAAACAAGTAATAAAACAATTCATAAAATCTCATTCACAGACATGATTATGCATGTTTTGTCGACAAAAATTCTAACTAATACGTCAGTACCAGTGGTATCAGTTTAATGATCACATTACTGATTTTCATTCAAGAAATGACGCTGAAAATCATCTAAGCATTGGCATTTAAATATTGATTTCATTTACATGTCCAAGAAATATAATATATGTAAGCAATTTAAGTAGACTAGTGTATGTAATATGCATGTAACATAGGTTAGCCTGGCGATTTCTCGTGTTGTATTCGGAGCTATGATGAATAGACTGCAAAACTAGACTGATAGGATGCTTTCTGCACGTGCCGTAATAGGCGACAAAGAAAAAACGAGGAAGGCAACGGGAAACTATCTCAAAAACGATATAAATACAAAGCTAAAGACTACATTAAGCTGTGGATATAAATTAGCCTATTATAGCTAAGTCATGCTATTAACTAGTTATTTGATAGACTTCTCTTTATGAAGCGTGAAAGCAGGATGTGAGTAGGAATATGAACTTTGGGCCTGCCACATTTTAGAACCCAAAAGAGATTAGAGACATAATTTTATGACAACAAACATATCTGAAAATTATGTAGTGCTTCTGCCATTGTTGTGAGAAAATGCGAGAGAGATTGCAAGAAAGAAAGAAGGAAATTACATGTATAATTAAATTAAAACGTTTTTCTTACCCCTAGCCCAGCAATCCATGGTATAACTGTTGCAGCTTTGAGCATCCAAGGTCTGAATCTCTTTCTATAAGTGACGGCATGAACGATCTTGACATATCTCTCCAGTGTGATAATGAGCAACCCAATCAACGCTCCTCCGTTAAAGATTCCAATAGCCATACAACTGTCGAACAGAAAACACCTGACAACATCGCGCACGCTCCAACTGTAGGGGTCGTCTCTGAAGATAATCCTCTACGATAAAAATTAATATCATTGCAAGACATCAAGTTCCACGCAGCTAAAATTTTATATAAAAATTAATAGTTTTAAATATTTGGCTAAGCCTATAGCCTGTTGGAAAGTTGTCCGAAGGCGTACCAAAGGTGCAGGATTCAAAGTCAGAGATGGCCCGATAGCAAGCTTTCGAGGCGAGAAAAAGGACGTTATACTTTGCCTTGTTTAGTCTAACTTTAAATTAGGTTATATTTTTAAGCTCTATATGTGCTGATATATTAGGCTACGCACAAAAAATTGTATGCCTCTTTTACTGGACAATGAGCTATTTTTAGTGAAAAGTTAAAAGTAAAAGAATATTTTAACATGTCTTGAAAGGATAGCCGTGAGGAATGGATAACAATGTGCATTTCAGTTCTATAGTTCTTCTTCAGTGCACTGCCAAGTAGCAGGTTCGAGGTGCATATTCGTATTCAAAGTCTGTTATCTCGCTCCATAACAGCAATCTTTAGATAAACACATTAATCCCTTACAAAGTCTATGCCTTATCCATACCTTATGTAGCTTATAGCTTGGGAAAAGTATGGCTTCTGAGGTGGATTCCCTTTGCCTTCCTCAACGGGAAAACACAACATGTAAAATTCTAGTAAAGAAAAGAAATATAAACACTATCTCATTGGTTTTGAAATTAAAAATCCATTAACAATAAGAGCTAGTTAAACCATCATTAAAGGGGAATTTTAATCTGTTAATATGTCCATCACTTTTATTAACGTTTGATAGTGCAAGTTTAGCAATAAAGCAGTTTAGTCAAATATCCATGTTACCAGTCCTATGAATGCCTAATATTTAACTCAAACATTATATCATATATTTAGATCAGTTTTATTGGTAATTGATCACATGATATCAGGAGAAGTCGTTTTAAATTTCAATACCTTTCTAAACTCACTTACTCACGTCCTGAGCAATATAAGACAAACAAAATAGAATCAACTGACCTGCAGATAGTCGATCATGTTGGATAAACCAGCCAGCATGTCTAGAAAGGTTTGGTTGATGATGAGAAGGTGAGCGTTGTTGTTGTTGCTCTGCTGAGACTTCCTGACACTGTTGAGGAGGAAGAGCATGATGAAGTTTAGCAAACCTCCCGTTCCTCCCACTACAACCACCAGAAACTGAATCCACAAAGAGGCGACCACTTTAGTCCTCAAACTAACGACTGCTGTGCTGGATACATTCTCTGGGAGATCGGTTGTTGGATTTAGTGTGTAGTTGCTCATTGTTAACTTTTTTATATTAAAAAAATGTGAAATAGGTAACGATTTGTATGTGTACCTGAAGATCTTTTAAATTGAGGAAATTTCTCAAATAATAGAACCAACAATTGTGATTACTATTCAATATTCTAAAATAGTCATAAAAGGTTAAATGCTAAACAGGTTTAAATTAGAGATGGGAATTTTATGAATTTCCAGAGTTCGGTTCGGTTCGTTTTCAGAAATTCTCTGACTGTTCAGTAGTGAGATTCAGAGTGTAATTGTTCATTTTTAACTCTTAATAAACAAATGTTTGCTATAAGAGGTTGTTATTGTTATTTTTAAATATGAAATATATCAATAGGTGAGGTAAATGTACTTAAATTGGAATCTCTTACATTCAGTAAATTAATGAAATAATAAAAACAACAATTTTACATAGGCGTACTATCCACGATCTAAAATGAACACTGCAAGATTAATGATTGTTAAAATTTTAATTATAACACGAACTCGTTTGTTTTCCTTTGTCTTCTTCAGTTCTTGCAAAGTCTGAAAAGTTTATTTTGAAGCTTATTTGGTGACCCAAACGCAACTCAAGAATTTACAGACTGCAATATACATGTGTGTCTACCGTTTGGTTAAACAAGATAGTTTTGTCAGAGAATGACGCCCCTGCCCAGTAAATGTTAGTCGAAGCTAAGGAAGGCACAGGGGCCCACCTCGTCATAAGCAGAATCCCCAAAGAGGATGGTATATAACAACAAGAATGAGTATTGCTAGAAGATTTAAAGTTCCACTCACATGTGGAAATAAGGAGGAAAATGGAAGAGAAGAAGAGTGGATTCTTTAGATACCATGGACCTGCCAGTAGACAGTGCACCGAGGGAGAGAGAGCTGTTTACAGTATTCAAGATGCTATATTTACGACTCTGATGAAATTGCTATCAAGATTGCCTCATGCACCCAAATTTAGTCCTACAAGTTAAAGTTATTCCCCTTTACATTCTTACTTTATTGTCAATCTAAAAATAATGACCTACTACTATATATATATTAAGCGAATTTCTATGTACCTCGCTCTGCATAGTAAGCTACAGTAGCTCTAAAGTAGTGAAATACTGAACAAAAATATGTTTTTATTCTATTTAAAGCTCAGCCGAAATAGATCTCTGACTGTCTTAAGACTAGCAACTGAATTGTTCTAAAGAATTGGCCTAGAGACAACAAAACTTTTGCTGCTTATGCATACCCATCTTATTCTTGGTTAATTGAAGACATACAGTAATATCCCAGCCCATCGATCTTTCCCGGCCCTTGGAAGATCGAAGTGTATCACGACCTGATAGCGACAAGAACGCAGACATTGCATACATATGTAAAAGGTGATGTAGATTTTTGTAACTATAAACGAAAATGTGTAACCGATTCTTTGAGGGAAGAGAAAACCAATGTAGTTCACGAAAGACAGGATTAATGTGTTCTTGTCTAGTACAACTGCCTGGCATCGGGTTCAAGTTAAATGTATGAACTTAATATTTCTCTAACATTATATGTGATCTCTGTTCACTAAAATACCTGGCAGCATGAAGAGAACAAGGAATGAAAAACACTTACGAACAGTATAACAAAAGCTACGGATTAAACATTAAAGAAATGAAAGATTAAAATGAGAAATTTTTAAACTAAAATATCATTTTATCTTAGGATTGACTTGTTGCTTATTATTCGAAACTATGCCTAAAACTTCAAACAGGAGTCTTAGTGCAGCTCTATAATTAACCGGAAATTATTGAAAATATACCTAAGTATATCTTGAAAGCTATGTACGGAAGGTGATAATAAATTTCAAATTAAGAATAAGTTTTAATAATAAACTATAAAAATCTACCAGTAAATTAATATAATTTGACTATTTTAAAATATATATGAAAATTTATGAATGATAATTTACATGAGTGAGCAGGCTTCGTAAAATGAATTGTCACACAATCTCCGATGACAAACTCAAAACTGGACCGTAAGCTAATAATGATGCAGTTATTTGATAAAGAAGCCCTTTATGAATATCGCGTGCTGGTGTTATCCTTGTCTATATCTATGGGTATATCGCCACGTAATAGAAAACTAAAACGTTATCTCAACAGTTTCATGCACTTTATTTAAAAATAACTCTTTCAACATGAATACTTCCTTTTATTAAGACCAGGTACAGGAAAACTTCAAATGTTTTGTGCTTTCACTTTTATCAAATATTTACTTGAAATTATTCCGTCTTCCCAATTCGGTTTCGTAATTTTCTGAAGCCTATTGTTTAGCTCTCGCATCATTTCCTGATGTATTACCTCTGATCATGCTAATTTATAAAATACGAATCATTAAATAATACGACATTGGCGTGTTTTAGAAAACTTTATCAGTGCACATACATAATAATAAGTATAAACTCGTAATACTTCCATTTATCAGTTTGGACATCAAGGAGATTTCATTAAATGTCTCTAATAGAAAGCTCAGACATACCAAACTAAAGTATCATCCCCGTTGTAAACGATCATTTCATAGCAGGCTATTGATCTAATAGGAAATGTTCCTGTTCTTCCTTGTCTGTTCTAGGAAGCTAGATATGAAACTTTAACAAATAAAAAGCTCATGTTAACGTCGGTTTCCTCACTCGAAAGCGATGTCAGTGCCAAGCGAGCCCAGGATTTGAACTCCGCACATACTGATCCGATGTCGAATATCTTACCGTCATTTGCTCCAGCCATATACAAAAATTATACATGTATTAATCATGTGAAACCAAATTAAGATATTTGTTAAATTTAAAATTATACTATATTACATTCTCCTGTAGTGTGTGAGACACTGAAGAATAGACCAATCGCTAACTGCGCGCGTCGAAAGAGGCGATTATATAAGAAATGAGGAAGGCAATGGAACACCACATCAGAAGTTAGCAGTGTCACGGCCGTTCACCGGTCTTCGAGACTGCTTTATAGGTTCTTGACGGGTTATTATTATTTCTGTCAACGGTTTATACCTTTTGCTATTGATGGCGCCAATTGGCAAACAAACTCCGTTACTTGATCAATATTTTATGTGTCCGATGGGATATCCATAAGTTGTTAACTGGCCTGGGCTTTGAAGATAGGCTACTTGCATCCGTGGCGAACACTTTAACCGTTACCCCTTATTCCCTCCACACAAATCATGCTCAAATTAGGTCAATAAGTCCTTGACCTAGCTCGCCAATAAGTACTTGTGTGTTTCTTAACTATCACACTAAGTGTATATTCCTAAATTTATAAGAAATTCTGCAGGTGCAAATTACCAGTGAGATATCTTTTAACGACTAGATGGTTAAATAAGTAATCCGTAGACACGTATGCAATGGCAGTATAGATTCAAAGCAATAACTTCTTGGAGAGGTATAACATATACTCAATTTGTGCCTGTGCATCTTTTCTAGAGACTTCCAAAAAAGAATATTGTTCCCAGTGAATGTATGGAAAAGATTTATAAATAATGTCAGATATTTTCCATTTAGAGTTTTTTACGTTGTTTTTTCTTCCTTTTAAGTCAATTGAATTCTTTATCTGCAATATCATTCGGCCACTAATTAGCCTTCGTTTGCTGACTTTATTTTCTTAAAATTAAACAGCAATCTGTGTGGCTCTGATGGTAAAGGATAATGGCGCAGGTTCTTTACTTGTCAGCCTTTCTGTAAAACCTCATCAATTTTATTTGAATTTGCGTAATAATAAAAGCTGGTAAAAAAGCTAATGTTAATTTCAGTTTCCTCACTCATAAACGATGTCAGTGACGGGCGAGCCCAGGATTTGAATCCCGCACATACTGATCCGCAGTCGAATATCTTACCGACATCGCCAATGGCTCCAGCCATAAAGTCATATCCATAATTTAAATGATATTTATATGCATACTCATCTGAAGTCCCTAAAGATACATCTTCCTAAGTTTAAGGCTTCAACAATTAAGATTTGGTGATGGCTTAATGATTGTCTTGATGTTTTGTGTTTATCAATGAAGGTCTCTTTGTGAAAGAAAAAGTGGACTCTGAGTATGAATTTGTACCTTCGACCTTGAACTTGCCATTTGGTAGAACACAAATTTTCAAGTGCTACAGTCATAACAACATCGAGCACTATTGAGTCACAATCAAGCCGGAAACATGTTGGTCATGAATATAATCATGAATTACATGGCCTTTCTAAAGTGCTAATTATAATCATGGATGATATGGTTACTCTGCAGTGCTAAATATAATCATGGATGATATCGTTATTCTACAGTGCTAGATAAAATCTTGGATGACATCGTTACTCTAAAGTGATAGATATAATCACTGGCTGGAGTCAGTGGCGAAGTTGGTAAGATCAGTTGATGCGGGTTCAAATCCTGGGCTCGCCCGTCACTGACATCGCTTTCGAGTGAGAAAACTGACGTCAACCTTAGCTTTACCAGCTTTTAATCATGAATGATGTCTTCTCTGTACATTGCGTGCTTAACGTACATTTGAAGTATTTCCAGTCATCTGCATTGAGAACCTGACAAGTGCAGAGTAAGAGAGTTGCATGATACAACAACCTCTAGAATATAGAATTGGCTTCAGAAAAAGCTGGTAAAGATAATGTTAACGTCACTTTCCTCACTTGAAAGCCATGCCAGTGACGGGCGAGCCCAGGATTTGAACCGTGCACATACTGATCCGCGGTCGAAAATTTTACCGACATCGCCACTGGCTCCTGCCAGTGTATATTTGAAAGATCAGAATTTGAAAGAATGTGTTCATGGAAGATCAGAATTGTCATTGGTAATTACTGGTAATTACCACTAGCTAATGTTAAAGTCAGTTTCGTCACTCGAAAGCGATATCAGGGACGGGAGAGCCCAGGATAGTAGACACACCGTATACGCTGCTGAATGCCCTTGTTCAGCTGTTGATTTAGTAATTTTCCTTTTGTCTACTTTCATTCTAAGGTTAATAATAAGCTTCAACTTGTCATTGTATTACGAGCCAGTCTTGGGTATCTTGCAATGGCATTTAATACCAATTCATAAAAAGTCGCTTAGAGAATGAGACGTTGGAAGAAGAGATGCGAATCTAACTGATTTCTATATTTTGATCTCATTTACATTGAACCTATCGTGATTTAGGTAATGAACTCTCTCTCTTAGTGAACTGCCTACTGGCAGGTCCATGGTAAATAACGCCTCCACTCTTCTCTGCCTTCCTCTTCATTTCCACATATGAGTGGGTCCTTAAATCATCTAACATACCTAATCTCGGCCTGCCCCTGACTCTTTTGCCTTCCATTCTACCTTCTATGACCTCTTTTAATAGACTTTTCCCCTTAGAATGTGTCCTATCCATCTCTTCTTCCTATTTCTTAATACATTTATCAACTGTCTATCTGTGCCAACTCTCTCCAAGACTTCCAGGTAATTAACAACCTTACAATAGATTGTTTATCGCACTTGTCTAGATTTTCACACATCGAACAAAAACATACGTATTTACATACACCTTGTATACACCTTAATGTAAGGTCCATGGTATATTCTATGTACATTCCACATTCTTAACACAACTGCAATTAGGTGCTACTGTAATCCATGTCAACATCGAGCGCTATTGAGATAAGTCAAAGCAGGTGACCAAAACGAACTTCCAAAACGGAGCAAATTCAGAAATCCTGAAAACCAGTACATATATCTACCGGGAATTAATGAAAAAAGGTTTACATACTGATCGCAATTCATGGACACTGGATGGAAAAAAAGATATGGATAAGGTAGGACTTAAACTGCCCATTGCATATAGGAAAGCTAAAGCCGATGTGATGCAAACGAAGACTTCCGAATAGTGTATGGAAGAGAATTCCAGATCTGCGGTTCAACATCCTGGAAAGAACTATTGAATAACATTATTGTTACTCATATATATATATATATATATATATATATATATATATATATACATGTATATATATATATATATATATAGTGAAATGATCAACTATGTTGATATCTATCACTTTTAATACCACATTTTACATTCGTTAGGTAATTTAGACCGTTTTCCATGTAAGCAGTCTAGTGAATGTCTGAGATTTTACTCTCAGTTCAGCGCGGCCGGAAATCGAACCCGCAAGGGTTCAGTTCACCTCAGGATCTGTCATTTAAAACTTCATGACGTTATCTGCATCTCTAACCATTTCGCTATTGAGACATTCAGGAGACTTATAGATCTACCAACATCTGCTGTTTATATATTGATAGATAATTGCATCGATTAAAAATTAAATAAAGTATTAAAAGCCATTAGAAAGTTCTATTGCAGAGGAGGATAAGTTGGACTATTTGATATTTCAACAACTATTTAGGATATATAGTATTTTAGATTATGACTCTATGTCTAACTCAGATTTAAAAGTTAAAATTTCTTTGGAAACAATTACAATATTTTCTACACTCTAGACAGTTTATTAAATTATCACTCTCCAAATGATTCAATTTAATATTAGGTAGCAAGTACGTAATATTATATTGTATATTTCAAATTTCAATTTTAGTTTGCTGTTGTCCGACTTAATTAGTCACTTGCATGTAAGGCTAAGGCTAAGATAATGGTAATGTTAACGTCAGTTTCCTCACTCGAAAGCGATGTCAGTGACGGGCGAATGTCTGCCACATCGAACGGTGAACTAAAGATATCATACGATCAATCTGAATACTAATTTATATTGGTATGTCGCTTCTGACAAACTTTCCGATAGCTACTGTAGATAACCCATAAACCACTATCAGTAAACGTTTGTTTTATTCTGCAGTGATAACTTTCTGGATGAACTCTTGTGGTAACTCGTAGTAGACAACTCGGCGAAGATTTAATTCTTTTTTTCGAACTTTATTTAGCCGAACTGCTCCGAATTTAAGCCGAATCCAAACACACAGTGTTTTGTATATCGAATTCTTGTTATAGAATTAAAACGGAATAATACAAAAATTTGTATGTGAAATTTAACAATACAGACTCATCTCTAGAAATATTGTCATCTACTGGTTGGGGACGGGATTAGAACCCCACACGTACTGATCCTAGACATACAGTTAACCTATCATGGTAAGCTACTTCATGCCATTGAGTTAATCCAGTAGAACAAAATTTATCTAATCAATTCCAGTTGCCAATCCTGCCGTATACGCAATTAAAAAATAATAAATAGTAGATAATTTAGGCCTAATAAATACGATTTATTAGGCTTAAATGGAATATTTCAATCCATTCTGGTCTATAATAATCAATCTTCAAATTCGCGTACTTTCAGGGAGCTGATGCCGCAAAAGAGAAACATCAAAGTTTAATGTATGATGACAATGTGGCTTTAGTGGTTGCACGTAGTGAAGTGAACTGACCTTGAAACGAAGATTGATCTAGGTCAGGGCACTTGCTTCATATTGGTTGAAATTTTTTAGTTTCGCAAAGGTCTATTGACCTACGCCTATATGAACATAATGCTTTTATTTTATTTATTTATTTAGAGCACCAAAAATGGTAATTCAACCCACAAGCAATGCAAACAAACAAGTAAATGCAATAAGTGAGCACAATTTAAATGTGAACCATGGTGAACTTAAAACGAAAATATAAAGTATAAATTAAAGAATTGAAATAAAGAAAATTAATGATAGTAGGTAGGCATAATTATACATTTAAAATCAGTATCATTAATAACTATTTAATAAGTACTGACGAAAATCAATATTGAAACAGTTAACGGAACGAGATGATCGTAAATTAGGTGGAAGGTAAATAGTCATCATACATTACTTACGTCCCTGAAATCCCGAACATCATCCTTGTATGAGGAAACGGACGTTAAACCTTTATAAATATTCATTTTTAATCCATTATGGTCTCATTTTAAGGGAAATTTTGAAGCAAGGACGTCTGCATTGTTAGTCATTGATCACTATTCATTAATCAAGTTGACGGGTATTGCAATTCTTCTTTTATCGCTTCAAATTAATCATTTTCTAGGCATAAAATTTACAAGCACGTAAGAAACACAAAATAGTAAACAGATAGGAAAACAAACAATGTGAAAGTGGCTATAAAAAGAGCCTGAGCTCTGTGCAGAAATGCTATAAGAAAATCGAGTAAAGGTCAGTTTAAGTCTGAACTGCAAAATAAATTGCATTACACTAATAAATGCTATAAAACTTTCGGTTCCATAAAACTGATAAGTCTTGAAAGGAAGAGCTACTATACCGGCCAGTCACTGGAAAATGCTATAAAAAGATGTTTCAAAAATCAATAAATACTTTAGACATTTGGATGTTAAGCAATTAAGCTAAATTGATATTAAGAAATTAAAACTAAAAATAAACATCAGAGTGTTAAAACTCTGAATCGTACCTAATTAAACCGTAAAAGCGTTCAAGAGAAAGCAATAATTAAATTTTAAATTAATATTAATCTAATTTAGTTCAATGAACTCTGAATGTTTTGCTATACAATAATTTAACCCACAAATTAGACCCGGCAAAAATTGCACGATGCAAATAATTTCAGTAGCAAAAGTCATTGATATGATATAAATTTATTAGCATAAATGTTATTCTCATGGCATTTATTATATAACAAATTGTGGAATAAATATCTATAAAATGTTTCAAAAGTAGTGCAAATATTTAGCTTCAGCAGCTGCAAAAGCACAAATAAAAGTTAAATAATCCATGTCACCGGTCCTTTGAAGGTCCGAGATGTTCCTGTTCTAACTAAAATTGAACCCAGGACCTCAGGAACAGTCATTTATACTTTTATGATATTACCTAACCCACTTACATTAGTTATTTATATTTTGGAGATCTCATATTTAGAGAGCCTTTGGACTGACAATACACTTCAGAGTCGGTGTCATAATATGTCGCGCATTTGTAAATCATTCTATCTCACTTAGTTAAAACGGACTCTGGGGCAACGCTACTGGTTTTCTGTATTCGGCCAACCTTTCTCACCATCCCGTCAAATAATTCGTTGATCTTCTTTCTAACAACGTCATACTGAGACGAATAGAGAATTGGATCCAAAACACTACCTGCTGAATAGCATGCGAAGCAGATATTCCATATATCCCCATGATACAGTAGATGACCGGTCACTACAAGAGTATAGGCAATATAGGCAGGAACAATACTGACCATGTAGCAAGCCGATAGCATGGCCATAGCCTTAGCGATGTTTATTGCACGCTTTTGAGCAACTTTCTTATCTTCTTTTGACTGAGATGCAGCTACGACTTTTCCAGTGCTTTTGACAACGTAAGCTATCTTACAGTAACTGTAGATGAATGCGCATCCAGGGAAAAGAATGAATAAAAGGGCCAAGTAGATAAGGAACAGTACTTTTGTTCCAGGAATCTCCCAGACTTGGTAGGCTACACAAAGTCCAACATCGCTGTACAGTCGTGTAGTACCGACACAACAAGGCACAAACTGAAATAAACAGTTTACAATTAGTACATAATAATAATAATAATAATAATAATTATTATTATTATTATTATTATTATTATTATTATTGGCTGGAGCCAGTGGCGAAGTCGGTAAGATACTCGACCGCGGATCTGATGGTGCGGGTTCAAATCCCGGGCTCGCCCGTCACTGACATCGCTTTCGAGTGAGGAAACTGACGTTAACCTTAGCTTTTAGCTTTATTATTATTATTATTATTATTATTAGTAGTAGTAGTAGTATTAGTATTATTGTAAAGGTTTAACGTCCGTTTCCTCATACAATCATGTTGTCAGAGACGTTCCCCCACATATGCATAACTGAGTAATTTATTATCAATGATAGTGAAAATGGTAACGTAATTGTAAAGAAAAAATAGCACATTTATTATTTGGAATATCAATAAAAAGGTTTATAATTCACAATATTGGATTCACGGGCATTGTCTACATGCATTGACGATAAGAGTTTCCAATGGAGGTTGACGTGTCTACTGCACTTGTTACACGTATAGACAGATTCCATGCGCTATCCATTAAATCGTTCTATTAAATCGCAGTTGGTGTAAGGTCCATCGTAAAACCTCAGAAGCACTTTTTGTGCATTTTATTATATTAAAGTAGTAAACATAAGTTATACTATGTGTATTACTGTAAAATGATTGCGATGTATTTTCTGTATTTTTTGTCTTTTTTAAAGATGTATGAAGTGACATTTAAGTAAATAACTAACAATCTTCAATTACATGTGTACATGTACCTAACAAAAATTACTATTAATCTTATAGAAGCCGTTTTATATTTTGCCAAAGAAATTGAATACTGACAAAAATTTTGATTTTCAATTATCCCATTTGCTATATTTGACATTCACTGGACTGGCTACACGGAAAATGGACTAAATTGCCTAACGGATATAACATATGTGGTACTAAAAAGTGATAGATATCAACATAGTTGATCATTTCACTATAATGTGTGTTATTATTATTATTATTATAAAAATTTATCTGTTAATAATTTATGCAGAATTTAATATAAAAATTCCAACTGGTAATTATGAATGTGGATCTTCTGCTAGTGAGCATGTAAGTCATATTGATTGAAAAAATTGATGAAGATGTAGAGAGAGTGAGAGAAAGAAAGAGATCGTCATTCAAATACACTTTGTCCTACCACTAATCCAACAATCCAAGGTACAATTGTTGCAGCTTTGAACATCCAAGGTCTGAATCGTTTTCTATACGTAACAGCATGGACAATCTTGACGTATCTCTCTAGTGTAATAGCTAGTAATCCAATCAACGCTGCGCCGTGGAAAAGCCCGATGGTCATACAACTGTCGAACACAAAACACCTGACAACATCACGTACGTTCCAAGTGTAGGGGTCGTCTTTGAAGATTATTCTCTACGATAGAAGAAATAATTAACAAACATTTCACTACATTTAGACCCATGTAGAGCAGTTTAAATTATTCAGGTCAGTCAACAACCGAAGGATAACCCCTAAGATCCATTCATGGTTAATTACTTATAGGACTATTAATAATTAACTTGATATAACTAATTAGCTGAGTTAATTGACTATAGATACATGATGCACGTTCAATAGATACATATAGATTCATGTTACCAGTCCTTGAGTGGACGAGATTTACTCCTGGCTAAGCTCTATCTTGACTAGATCCTGGGACCTCAGGAACAGTCATACGACGTTGACAAAAGTATTTACACACCGATTTGTAAATAATTTACAATTCATACCATATTTAGATCAGTTTTATTGGTAATTGATCACATGATATCAGGAGAAGTCGTTTTAAATTTCAATACCTTTCTAAACTCACTTACTCACGTCCTGAGCAATATAAGACAAACAAAATAGAATAAACTGACCTGCAGATAATCGACCATATTGGATAAACCAGCCAGCATGTCTAGAAAGGTTTGATTGATGATGAAGAGGTGAGCGTTGTGGTTGTTGCTCTGCTGAGATTTCCTGACACTGTTGAGGAGAAAGAGCATGATGAAGTTGAGCAGACCTCCCGTGCCTCCCACTACAACCACCAAGTACTGAGACCAGAGAGAGGCAGCCACTGGAGTCCATAGGATTGGGACTACTGTGAAGTAATCCGGAAGATTTGTTGCTAGATTTAGCGTATAGTTGTCCATCTTTAAATTTTCAATATCTGCAGCAACTAGCCTACTAGAAATTGGTAGCGGTTGGAATGTGAAATTGAATTAGAATCTTTTAGATGAGAGAGTTTATGGAAATAACAAAGCCAACAATTTTGATTATTAGTAAATAAACTAAAATTAACGCAACAAACTAATGGCTTAATAAAGTCAATAAATTATTATTATTAAATTATTATTATTATTATTATTATTATTACTTATTATTATTATTATTATGAAATCAATTCTAACAATTGTCCTGTAAATTAATATTATCTGCACAATTCAACAATTTCCAGTTACTGATATCGATGATGAAGTCATAAATCAACTAGATTAAAATTCAAAACTGGAGCAATGTTATCTGGAGCTGGTAATATTGCGTGTGAGCATCTTCCATACGCTCATCCTATTGTTTGTAGCTCCATCACTATGCTGTTTATCTTAATTATAAGTTAAAGTATGTTACTGCGGTTATTGGGGAGGGGATGCTCTTCTAGATGCCTAGGGGAGGTAGGAAATGTGATCATGTAAAATTTGACAACTATACAGCTGGTAAAGCTAATGTTAACGTCAGTTTCCTCACTCGAAAGCGATGTCAGTGACGGGCGACCCCAGGATTTGAACACCGCACATTCTGAGAGGCACAAAATGAGTAATTATGTGCTCTGGATATGAACTGAAGTGCCAACGCTCTCGATCGAGACCTGGATATCGGTGGAATGTCCTTATATGTGGAGGACTTATTCAAAGACTTCGGCTCATTTGACTGTTCGTTTCCTTCCGACACCGACTCTGAACTAGCGTGGAGGAGTTCCTGAGAACCACTAGAACGTCGACGACGACGGCGACGACGGCGACGACGGCGACGACGACGTCGACGACCTCGACGACGTCGACGGCGACGACGAAGACGATGACGACGACGACGACGATGACGTTCAAAGCATCGCTCTAGTCCCTCGGATTTGTGGCAGGCAGAGTGAATACACAGCAGTTTATATAAGAGGTTTCTGTTGTTTGTACTTAATATCAATCAGATAAATATTGTTAGTTGCGTTACTGTTTACTACAGCTCTAAGGAAGATCTTTTATAGAAAAGTTCGACCGACTTTTTGATCCTTTGTTCTTAGAAGTTGAGCAGCTGCAGATAATAAACGTTCAGCAGGTATAGAAGTAGGAAGGGTAGAGATTAGCGAAGCTACTAATTTTGCATGACTAGGTACTGCATTGCTACATGACATTACTACATGACATTACTACATGACATTACTACATGACATTAATACATGACTAAATACTACATGACATTACTACATGACTAAGTACTACATTACTACATGACATTACTACATGACATTACTACATGACATTACTACATGACTAAATACAACATTACATAACTACATGACATTACTACATGACTAAGTACTGCATTACTACATGACATTACTACATGACAAGACTACATGACTAAGTACTACATTACTACATGACATTACTACATGACAATACTACATGACATTACTACATGACATTACTACATGACATTACTACATGACATTACTACATGACTAAGTACTACATTACTACATGACATTACTACATGACATTACTACATGACAATACATGACTAAGTACTACATTACTACATGACAATACTACATGAAATTACTACATGACTAAGTACTACATTGCTTGTACAATAACGGCTTAATAACCAAATCCAGGACATTTGAAAAAGTAACAGAAGAGATGTAACTTTTGTAGAAAATTAGCAACTTTTTAGTTAGTAACTAAAAAAATTACTTAAAATGTTAGATGTTAGCTTTTTTTAGAAAAAGAGTTTATTGTGTGCAAACTAATAGAGTAGCTAAATTTTGAATTTATAACTTTAAATTACTAACTTGCCCTTCTCGACAATCTCGGAATTAACTTGTCTTCTTATTTTAGTTTCATTCAATTCTGAAGGCTATTTTTCAGCAATCATATCACTGCATGACCTACATGTACATTCTACGAATATGCAAATTTATTAATCGACTGATTTTTTAAATAACACGACATTTAGCGTGACTTTTGAAAAACTATATCGGTTTAACTAAATATTTATAACTATCTATACAAATGTGCATATGTATAATTATGTCATTGCATGTGCAATAGATGTGTAAGCATATCCACTTAGTCTTTTATATGCATTATTTAATATAATATAATTGATATATATATAATATTATATATATATATATATATTTTATTTGCATTTAATCCAGTTAAAAATTGTTCAAAGAGCACGCGCTCTCTTTACATTTACATTTAGATAATCGTTTCATGGGCATCCGCGTACTATCATTTCTTCAGGCACGAGAGTCCATGGATCTTTGAGATTGATTTACAGGCACTAACTTTTATGAACTTTAGCTAAAAGTGATTTGTAATAATTAGCCTAAACGTGTTATTGCACTTGCAGTATAACAGTTACTTATTGCAGTATAACAGCTTCAGTTACTCAGTTATATCCAGTTCTACTCAATTCATAAATATCAAATGCCTAATTTAATGTCAGCTTTTAATATCAAGATAACAATACTATTGTTCAAAGAAGTTTCTCCACTGCTATTTGAATTTACATTCAAACAGTCATCCTCAAATCAATGTTCATGAACTCTAACCTCAGCATCTACAAATGACAGCGTTCATACTGCATTACATGGACGAAAGACTACATGTGAAGAAATACTCAAATACTCATCATAATTTTATGCTTAGAAATGCACGTGCCTGACATCATAATAGGCTGAGGAAACTGACGTTAAACCTTTATGATTATTATTATTATGATTATTATTTTTATTACCAAAGAAACATAATTACCCTTCTACTCGCGTTGTCAGAGTGCAAAGTTAATAAGCGTTAACCGCTCTGAACGTCTAAGGTTGACTAAACTAATTATAATAAATACAAGATGAAGAGTGTGTTGTTCAAGTGTAAAGTGTGCTCTAAGGCCGGACTCTGCATAGTGGACATTAATTAACGGATGAGGCTATTGCTACAAGGAGTTCCAGAGACATAGCCACGCATCCAAAGAGGACAACAATCTTACAAACAGAACGAGATGTACCCAAAGATACTTAAGAGAATCCTGTCAAATGCTGTAGAAGAGTTCTACGAGAATACTCAATAACTAGGAAACCTTAACCGAACTCCTGAAACAACAACAACAACATTGTACAGTAAATAGTCAAAAGAGTGCGCCAGTCTATGAAACAATAATGTATACACGTGTATATTGGCGTTTTGATCGTGCTTGCATGCTTGTTTAGCAATCACTAAAGGCAGTTTTCTATAAAGTTTTTAGAATTTTTGCAGGTGAAAATTGACTTTGAGATTTTTAAAGGACTAGGCCTAGACAATCATTTGACACGCAAGCAATCTCAGTAGGTGCTGTGTTTAGTAGCATGCTTATTCTAATCATGTGTTTAGTAGCTTATTCTAATCCTGTGTTTAGTGGCATGCGTATTCTAATCCTGTGTTTAGTAGCTTGCTTATTCTAATCCAGTGTTTAGTGGCATGCTTATTCTAATCCAGTGTTTAGTGGCATGCTTATTCTAATCCAGTGTTTAGTAGCATGCTTATTCTAATCCAGTGTTTAGTAGTATGTTTATTCCAATCCTTTGTGTAGTGGCTTATTCTAATCCTGTATTTAGTAGCATGTTTATTCGAATCCTGTGTTTAGTAGCATGTTTACTCTAATCCTGTGTTTCATTTGTTAACAATTCCACAATTAAGAATCTCAAAGCGACAGTTGATTTGCGGAGCATCATTTCAAATAATATCTGACCGTCTCAATGTTTAGTGATAAACTTTGGATAGATTTTGGAATTTTTATACACTTTTCTGGATTTTGGAATCTGCACCGCTTTTGGACCTTTTTGTTGCTCGCCTTCTTGATTTTGTCTCAATCGTGCTCGATGTTGTCACCGATGACTGTAGCACTGTAATTGTTGTTATTAATTGTTGTTGTTGTTGTTGTTGTTGTTAGTGTTTATTAAGTCACAAACTGTTATTGTTTTTTTCATTGATTTACTTCTAGCACATATAACACGATTATGGCTGACAATTGTTTAAATTAATCAGAGATTTATATGGATGACGTGACAAAGCAAGATTGCTCTGGTCATTGCTTTGGTCGCCTCTTTGTTGACTCAAAGCAATTGTTCTTGGACTAACATCGTCTCTCTATATTTCTAGTTATAACCAAGAAAGATATAATTTCTCTGAAGTGATAAATATTGTCATGAATGATACCTTTTCTCTATATAGCGTGCTTAACTTACATATGAATTCTTTCCTCCCATCTGCATAGAAGATATAAAAAAAGGTGCAGTGAAAGAGATTTATTATAATATATTATGTTACTTAAAAACAATCTGACAACCGCGGATAGGTTACAGTCTAACATGCTAAATAGACCATAGGAACATGATAACAATATATATGTGGAAATAATAATAAAATGAGCGTTTTAAAAATATAGTTTAAATAGAGATAAATAAGCCATTGCATCATTACTTATTAGGATCATTTATTAATAGGCCCCAATCATGAGAATATAAAATTTTGATCACTCAAGGAGCTATGCTTAGATGGTATGGCATAGGCCGCATAGCTTCTTTAATTTAGACATGTTTCTTCGGGTTTGATATGAAAATTGGTTTAGTGGGTGCAAAAGCGGAGCCACCAAGTGGTCAGGATTATAACAGTTACACTCAGTGCCACAGCTTCTGAGCATGCGAAATCGTTGAACAGTTTCGATTATTATTTATTTGTGAGGACTTCAATCAATCAATAAGAATTTAGCGTCCGGTTTCTCGCAATATCTGGGACGTCGGCCTCCTCGATACAGCAGAGAGCGAATAGAGGATTGAATCCAAATCAATACTCGAATCATGGACACTTCCTACATCTAGCGTAGAATCAAAAGTTACAGAAATGTTGGTACTCGATTGAGTAAATCTCTCATAGAATAATTATTGATCGATTTAATCAATAATCAATCATCATCATCCTCCTTTGAATCCAGGTTTAACCAGGGTCGGGATACAAATAGACTGTCTCAAATCCTCTCTGTCCTACACCACACCACCAGCCAATTCCCTATTTGAGAATTCCATTCGTTTAACTTTTTGTAGCAATTTCTGGAGCCTAGGCGCTCACCAACCAAATGCTCTTTCTGACGTTGGTATGGATCTTAGTGCTTTAGTTGCCTTCTACGACACGCGCCTTCACCGATTGGTCAATTCTTCAAACAATGCGGACACAATAATCAATAATCAGTGTTCGATTTAATCAATAATCAATCAATCAATAAAAATTTAACGTCCAGTTCCTCGCAAAAAGGCAATGTCAAGGACGTCACAGTTAGTTACAATTAATCAATGTTAATTTTTAAATAGGCCTAATTGATGATCTACCGGCAATGTAAATACAGCCTATATATATATATGAATTAGTAAAAGCTCATATACTCACTGGTATTTGTACTTTTTATTAATTTTGGTATTAGGCAATGTTGATCAATTAACTGGTGTTTCTAAAACTTATTTGAGATAATGTATTTTCAAAAACTGACCTTCGTCTTTTTATTTTCTTTTTTGAACTTTTTCATACAGCTTCTCCAGAGAAAACTCGGGAGAACTATGTTAAGTTTGACTATTTATCTAAAATATGTATACAAAATGTATAAAAATGAATTCACGACCGAGTTTCCTCAATAATTGGAGTAAGAAAAATAAGAATACTCCCCTCAATCAAGCAAAACAATCAGTTGCAGTCATTTTATCAAACAGAGATTATCTAACGCATGTGTAGTAGAGGCGAAAAATACGAAAGAGCATGCTTCCTATTTTTATTGCGATGTTCAACGTGATCAACAAGATAAAGAGATTTAAAAACTAATGTTAACGTCAGTTTCCTCACTCGAAAGCGATGTCAGTGACGTGAGAGCCCAGAATTTGAACCTAGCACATACCGATCAGCGGTCGAATAATTTACCGACATCGCCACTAACCCCAGCCAGTTGTAGAAGTTCTTGTTAAACCTTCCATTGGAGACTCACGTTATGACCAGGGTGCTGACAGCTGAGGTTTTTGGGCTTTTATATAACAATAATGATAGCGGCAGATGGTTTAGAAATGGGGGCTGTTTCGCTAAAACAAAACCGAGATATACGACAATCGAAAGAAACAGAAATCAGAGTATTTTTAAAATATCATTGGACATCTGCCGAATCAAGTTTTATTTCCTTTCTTCAAGAAGATTTTATGAGTTTTGAGTTTCTTGTAATTGTAGCCGGAATCTACTTGAAAGTGGATGTTCTAGGAGTATGGTGCTCCAGGAGTATGGTGCTCCAGGAGTATGGTGCTCCAGGAGTATGATGCTCCAGGAGTATGGTGCTCCAGGAGTATGGTGTTCTAGGAGTATGGTGCTCCAGGAGTATGGTGCTCCAGGAGTATGGTGCTCCAGGAGTATGGTGCTCCAGGAGTATGGGGCTCCAGGAGCATGGGGTTCCAGGAGTATGGTGCTCTTGGCATAAATTGACTAAAATAATTCATAAAATTGTTGGCGTTGAAGTATGCGAAACTAAACAAGAGTAGATAAGTCACGTCGATATACATGTAGATATAAAATGCGTTTGATTGAATTGAGGACATGGCAAAGTCTGTTCATGCTCCCCCTTTATGTCAATTGATCCCACTTTATTTTCTACACATGTATTGTAAAGCGACAAATTAAAAGCACTCGTTCTTAAGAGTCGCTACATGAAGCTACTACAGTAGTGCACTGTTTATTTTTTAAAATACTATCTTCTATAATTGCCCCGTGTTGTGCTCGGGTGTGGTTGGACCACTGCAGAATTTGGCAACCGCAAAACAATATGCCGCGTGCTCGTAAGAGGCGACTAAAGGCAGGAGCTGAGGATGGCAGAGGGGACCCACCTCAACATGAAATATTTTCCCCCAGGAATAAATGTTAATTAATTCACCTAACTGAGGAAGGCAACGGGAAACCACCTCAGAAGTCATTTTTCCTAAGCTATTGGCTACATAAAGTATGGATAAGGCATAAACTTTGTGAAGGGATTAACTTGTTGATCTAAGGAGTGCTCTTATGGAGCGAGAAAGCAGACTTTGAGTATGAATATGTACCTTGAACCTGCCACTTGTCAGTGCACTGAAGAGAGAAGATCTTCTATAATATTTGGTTTGAAGACGGTATTGCTTTAGCAGGTGTGGATTTGTAATCTAGCATTGCTGCATTCCTACCATGACTATGTTTAAAACTATTCTCACATATCATTACAGAACATTTAATAAAAAGTCCAAATTTAGACATTTGAAAGGATAAAATATGCATGTATGTTAAAATTTCAAATCTAGTTGCCTCGTGTAGCTATTAGGACATATACAATGCCTATTAGATCAATAACCTACTAAGAAATGATGGTTTACAATACGTTCACAAGTGATGCCTAAATCTAAATCTGGTTGGACTGTGCTTTGTATGTGAGACATTTAATGAAATATCATTGATGTCTAAACTGATAAACGGATGTATTATGCGTTTATACTTCATAGTGTTTGGTAAAACAGACAAAAAGTTTCACGAACACGCTAGTATCGTGCTGTAGAATTATTCAGAATTTTAAATAAGTAAAAAGTAAAAGGAAATATGTCAGGAAATTGTGTGATTGATGAAGAGTAAGCTTTAGAATTTGAAGAAAGAGAATTATGATAAAAAAACAATTTTATAACCGTTTTTGTTTTCCAAATTCTGTTTCAAAGTATACACAATGTCAAATTAGGCCTAAGTGTTTGATAAAAGTGAAAGAGAGAGAGAGAGAGAGAGAGATATGTTATGTCAGTATCAACTCGACACCAAATGCACTACAAATAGGTCTACGAATACAAATAGAAATAAACATTTATAAAAAGTAAACAATTCTTAGAAATACAGGGTATCAAATAATTTTCAACAAAATAGAATGACGGCCATCAGGGAAGATGATATTACGCATCTTATCCAGCTGACCACCGTCAATAACTATATTTATTTCATGTACAATGCAAATATCAACTGAAATACACCTTCCCTCAGAATTAATGAACAAACAGAAAGAAAAGAAATTACAACATAATCTGATTAGAAAGCAGTTAACAAAATAATAAGTCTAACAAGTCTTTTTTTCTTATGTTCTTCTTTTGATGCCTATCAACTTGTCAAGGGTTGTATGTTTTTTTCCATTTACGGTCTCTATGAATTGAGGTATGAAATTAAGCCAAAAACTGGTGTTACAAGTCTGTGTGACTTCCTTAACTAGTATAATTATGCTAAGTTAAGTTAAGTTAGGCATTTCACAATCGAAAAAGGAAACATAGACATTTACCATGTTTCAAAACTCAATGCACTGAACTTCTTCAAATACCTGGTCTCGATAAACGTAAGTCTTTAAATATAGTTTTATTTTAAATAAAGAACACTAAACTGCTGAAGTTCTAGTTTAAGATTTCGTGTTGTAGGCAATACCTACAAAGTTGCGAGTGTATCATACCACGCTGACACGCTATAAAGCCTTCAATGTTCTTAGTTATGATCGTTTATAGCATACGACCTATGTATGAAGCCTGTCTGGTGTGCATTAACAGAGATTGTGTAACTTTTCGTGCATGGATGATTATTCAAACTGTCAAATTTCACGTTTACTTAGATTGTATAAATTGACTTTCTAATTTTTTTTAAAAATTACTAAAACTTACCAGTAACTTACGTATACCTGTGGAACGTAGGACATTAGGGTTTAGAAGAGGATGCGGTTTGAGAGTAGCTATAGGAGGTGGTGTGGGTCATGTGTCAAGGCAGCGAAGAGCAGAGAAATGATTGCTTTGTATGCTGTCTATGCTTGAATAAACATTTAGACAGGGTAAACAGGGCGATGATATGAGACATTTCCAGAGAAATAATTATCCTTAAATAAATAATTAACTGAATATTACTGAGCTACGTGAACTGACCTAGAAAAGAAAATAGATCTAGGTCAAGTCACTTGCTTCCTATTGGTTGGAATTTTTAGTTTCGCAAAGGACTATTATCTGAATCATACTGAAATTAAATTTCTTTCTCTCTCGCAGCGTTTCGCATTGAGAAATCCATCACTATCCGTAACATTAATCACGTTATACAATCATTTAGTGTCAACAGTTAGCTACATAGATTATTTCCTTGTGCTCTCTCTGGTAGCGGTTTTTTTGCTTTTTGCGTTCTGTTTTGATTCATAGATATTGTATGCACCTTTATGCTGATGCAAAATAGACTAAATAGTCTAAAATATTTCCTGTTGTGTCCGGGTCGCTGAAGCCTAGGCGTCACAGATGTAAAATAGGCGAAAATGTAAGAACTGAGGATGGAAAATAGAAAATAGCAGAGCTAATATAATGATTTAAGCCTATTTTACATTTAACCTTTTCTGTCCATTTTAGAATTTTGAGTAGTAATTACAATTGTCGGCTTTATTATTTGATAAATTTCCTCAATTTAAAAGATCTTCAAGTACACATACCAATCATTACATCCCTGACATTGCCTTATGGCGAATAGCCGGATATTAAATTCTTATTGATTGATTAATTGATTACCCATTTCACATTACCATTACCCATTACCATTACCCATTTCTCTCTGATGGCCGTGGTGAGCAAATTTTAATTTTAGTTTCTGTTTGATGCTACATATGTTGATTCTCACTTTTGTCTGCTGATTTATCTGTTTTCACAAATATTTGTCGGTGTTTGATGGATTTCTAAATAAACATATGTACTACTACTACTACATTTTTTATATTAAAAAGTTAAAAATGAGCAACTACACGCTAAATCTCACAACTGATCTCCCAGATAATGTCTCCAGCACAGCGGTTCCTGGAATGTGGACTCCACTGGATGCAGCACTATGGATTCAGTTCCTGGTGGTTGTAGTGGGTGGCATGGGAGGTCTGCTCAATTTCATCATGCTCTTTCTCCTCAACAGTGTCAGGAAATCTCAGCAGAGCAACAACAACAACGCTCACCTCCTCATCATCAATCAAACTTTTCTAGACATGGGGGCTGGTTTATCCAACATGGTCGACTATCTGCAGGTCACTGTGATTTCTTATCAATAATAATAATGATACTTATAATAATAATAATAATAACCAAACAGGTCTTACAGTTTCTGATATAAGGAATAGGATCAGGAATCGGAGCTGCGACTCTGGTTCGGCTGGATAGAGTTCTCCTCCCACTGCTGCTCCCAATTCTGCTAACTTATCTCGCAATTCATTTTCTTCTCAGCCGCTCATTCTTGAACATCCCTGCTTATCGCGACCAACAATAAAACACATTCCCAAATCAGCCAGACCTGCTTGTTCAGCAGCCTTGATTGATGCCTTCCGTAAGATCGAAAGCGATCCCTCAGTTTTATCATACTGGTCAGATTTGTTGCTTTTCGCATCTTCGGTTTTGCAAGTCCCTGCTCGCACAGGTAAAAGGCATAATCTAAGCTCTTTAATTAAGAAAAGGTTGGAGGGCCTAGGTACTAGTGCTCCCACTGAGCCGGTCGTAGAAAGAATTAAAAGAGCTCATCATTCTCATGACTCCCGTGCCTCAGCAGTCAGGTCCAAAATGGAAGATGGAAATGTTTCGGCAGCTGTGCGCATCCTCTGTTCAGACGAAAGCCCAGCGCAATGCACCATAAACACTTTCAATATCCTGAAGGCCAAGCACCCACCCGCAGCTAGTAGCAGTATAATGGCACCCCTTCCGGACTCAATGGCGACTCCGCCCATTCAAGTCTCAGAGCAGGATGTTGTCAAAGCTGTACGTAGCTTTCCAGCAGGCTCAGCAGGTGGTCCTGATGGCCTTCGCCCTCAGCATCTTCTGGAGCTTGTGACTTGTAGAGAGTCGGCTGGGACATTTTTGACCGCTTTGACTTCTTTCGTGAATCTCCTTCTTAGAGGTGCTTGCCCCCCTGAGGTCCAACCGGTGCTGTTTGGTGGTAAACTCTTCGCACTCAATAAGAAATCTGGCGGCATTCGCCCCATTGCAGTGGGTTACACTTGGCGTCGTTTAGCCGCTAAATGCGCAAATCGCTATGCAGTGTCTGCTCTCAGCGAATACTTGAGCCCAATTCAACTTGGAGCTGGTATTCCAGGTGGCTGTGAGGCAGCTGTTCACGCTACTCGCCGTTTCGCTGAGTCAATGCCAGCTGATCACTTCGTGGTAAAGCTAGACTTCTGTAATGCTTTTAATTGCTTGAGTAGATCACGAATGCTCAGCGAAATACATCACAGGATACCAGAGCTGTATAGTTTCTGCCATCTAGCTTACTCAAGCCCTTCGTGGTTGAAGTTCGGAGACTGGTGCATTGAGTCACAGGAAGGAGTCCAACAAGGGGATCCCTTAGGGCCCATGCTGTTTTGCTTGACTATTCACCCTCTCCTTACTTCTCTCTCTAGCGATCTCACGGTGGGATACCTAGATGACATTACTCTAGGTGGTTGCGAGTCGTCGATTGCAAATGATGTACAGACTATCATCGACAGAGGCCAAGAATTTGGGCTTCAGTTGAATCGTACCAAGTGCGAAGTCATTTCATCAGTTTGCAAATCTCCGGGCAACTCAGTTTTGTCATCATTTGTGCCAATGTGCCTATCCCATAGTTCTCTACTCGGCGCGCCACTCTCTGGAGAAGAAGCTACTACCACCGCTTTATCCAGTCGCCTTGAAGACCTCAAACGTACAGCATCACGCTTGAAGTCGCTAGCCGCTCATGATGCTTTAACAATCCTTCGCTTTTCTTTAAGTGCACCTAAACTTATGCACGTTCTGCGCTCTAGTCCGAGCTTCTCTAATCCGCGGCTTTTAGACTACGACGAGGCTCTTAGGCAATGCTTGTGCGCCGTTATCAACGCAGATTTGTCTGTTTTGCAGTGGCAGCAAGCCAGTCTACCGGTGAGCATGGGTGGTCTTGGAATTCGTCTTGTTTCCCATATCGCGCCTTCAGCCTTTTTGGCATCAGCGATGGGAACGAGGCAGTTGCAAGACGCCATCCTTCATAAGTGCTCCCTTTCTGCCGATAGTTCCATTGACGTTGCGTTGTCAGTTTGGTCCAAAAGCCTCACCTCCAGTGCTCCACCTTCTACCTCAGTCAGTAGCCAGAAATCATGGGACCGTCCTATAGTGGATCGGATTTATAACAGTCTGTTAGAATCCCAGTCCAATGCAGTAGACAGAGCACGACTCCTAGCTGTATCAACTAAAAGAAGCAGCGACTGGCTTCACGCTCTCCCTGTTGCTTCTTGTGGGCTATTTTTAGACAATGAGGCGATTCGAGTAGCTGTTAGTTTCCGTTTAGGGGCGAAAACTTGCGAGCCTCACATGTGCCCCTGCGGTCATGAAGTCGACGCTTTAGGTCTCCACGGCCTCTCCTGCAAACGAAGCTCAGGTAGAATGTCTCGCCATCACAATTTAAATGACATAATATGGCGAGCACTTTCGAGAGCAGGCATCCCTTCCTCTAAGGAACCAAGTGGGTTGTCCAGATCAGACGGCAAGCGTCCGGACGGCATGACTTTAGTGCCCTGGTGCAACGGTAAATGTGCCGTTTGGGACGTCACGGTCATTGACACTATGGCAAACTCCTACCTGAATACGACTTCAGTCACAGCCGGTGGTGCTGCTGTTCATGCCGCCTTTAGGAAGTTGGATAAATACCGTGATCTGTCCTTAGGATATGAAGTTGTTCCGGTGGCTATTGAAACCATGGGCCCGATGAATCCCGAAGGAGTTGACTTTATTAATGGCATAGGCAGACTTATTGCAGAGCAAACCGGCGATAAGCGAGAGACATCTTTTCTTTGGCAAAGGCTTTCCATGACTTTGCAAAGATTTAATGCAGTCTGCTTCAACAATTCTTTTAAGCCGATTGATGACCTCGAGTAGCCGGGCGGCGATTCAGCACGTATTGCTCGAATCGTTTTTATCAAACCCCAGGTTCGTTACACCGGGGTAAAATTTAAAAAGAATAAAAAATAATAATAATAATAATAATAATAACAATATTAATCATAATAATAATAATAATTTTATAGTAAAGGTTTAACGTCCGATTTCACATACAATGATAATGTCAGGGACGTCCCCCATCACATGGCACTACAAATCGATTCACCCCAAACGATCTGAAAAACATGTGCTGAAGAGTAAGAAAAAGATCCTAAACGGTGCCGGTCCACTCCTTGTCTAGACACAATATTTCATATGACTAAATAGCTCAGTGTGTAAGTACTTGAAATAAGTTCATTAATTTTTAATGTCTGTATAAGAGGATATGAGATCAACAAGTTCTGCAATTTTAACAAGTTCCTTCTATTTAGCGTTGAACAACTTGCCAACTTGTTACAGTCTCAGTTCAACATTTCTAATTATAATTTCTGACTATCTATAAGGGATTAATGACAAAATTAATATGTTAGGGATTATTATGGCGGGTAGATATTTTCTACTATATTTGCGTCATGCTGTTATTAATTAATTTTTTAGTTTAAAATCATAAAAAAATTATGCAAACACACTGTTAGATTCAATTCTTATGACGCTACTAAGTGGTTAGCCTTAATCTCAATAAAAGCTGTATGTTAGGGATTTAAACGAAAAATTAATGTGTTAATTATGTCCTGTTGTAGAGGATTATCTTCAGAGACGACCCCTACAGCTGGAACGTGCGCGATGTTGTCAGGTGCTTTCTGTTCGACAGTTGCATGGCTATTGGAATCTTTAACATCGGAGCGTTGATTGGGATTTTAGCAATTACACTGGAGAGATACGTCAAGATTGTCCATGCTGTTACTTATAGAAAGCGATACAGACCTTGGATGCTCAAAGCTGCAGCTATCATTCCTTGGATTGCTGGACTTACGGTAAGAACAAATCTAAATTTATTGTAATTATAGCTTTCTTCTTTCTTTCTATCTTTCTTTCTTCCTCTCTCTCACACACACACACACTCTCTCTCTCTCTCTCTTTCTCTCTCTCTCTCTCTCTCTCTATCTCGTATCAATAGCAAAAGCATGCATATTATCAGAAAGATATTTGATTTAAAATTCTGCGCAAAACTATATAAATTAACTGCATTTCATAAATATCTAAATATAGGTATCCGCATCTACGCATTACTCAAATATAGTTTATATATTAGGCTAATTAATCGAAACATTTAAAACTTAACAGTTAAATAAAATACACATTTAAATTTTAAAGCATAGAATAGCATTGGCCTTATTGCTCGGTTGAACATATACGATGAGCTTAGCTACATACAGATTGATAGTAATAGAACTAGGGGATGTAGAGCACTTGATTTAGCTGCACGTCTATATAAAGTTAAGCTATGTCGAGGCAGGTTAGTATTTGGCTGGGTGGCCAACTTGAAAGATCGAGTGTTCAAAGATATGAAAGAAAGCGAAGTCATCAAAATGTTTAGAAAATTTTCTTAAATCCGCAACTGCTGCAACAGATGCGCCTTTAAGAGGCAACGATTTATAATAACAAAGGAAAGACAGGAGAGAGAAAATATAGAAAACTTACAAATAGAATCTATTCAACTAAACTATGTACAATAGGCGGTATATTACGCATAATCATAAGCATACAAATATGCACATCCTCCCCAGTGAAAACTCTATTCGACAACGCATGAGAATCTGGCCTGTGAAGTAGATACATGTACTTTCAATTAATTTTGTTACATTTTTTTAAATTCAGCGCTATTCTTGTGTTTACTTGTATGATTGTATTGTAGTTGTTTCTTGTCTTGCTACCGGAGTGGTGAAATAAAAGCTTTATATAATTTATCAATTAACATATTACTTAATTAATTAATTAATTATTTTCAATATTTAATTGCAGTTTTTACTATTGTTATTTGAAAAGTGTATTTGTCATGATTATCTAGCAATTATTTTTCATAAATTTCAGTTTGTGCCAATAACTGTTGGTACAACGAGATTATACAGCGATGTTGGACTTTGTGTAGCCTACCAAGTCTGGGAGATTCCTGGAACAAAAGTACTGTTCCTTATCTACTTGTTCTCAGGCTTTACACTTGTCCCTGGAATCTCATTCATCTATGGTTATGGAAAGATAGCCTACGTTGTCAAAAACACTGGAAAAGTCGTAAGCACATCTCAATCAAAGGATGAACAGAAAGCAGTTCAACAACGTACATTAAATATCACTAAGACAATGGCCATGGTATCCGCTGTCTACATGACCAGTATTGTACCTGCCTCAATTGCCTATACTCTAGTCGTCGTCGGCAATCTACAATATCATGGAGACATCTGGAATATCTGCCTTGTATGCTATTCAGCTAATAGCGTAGTGGATCCAATTCTGTATTCTTCTCAGTATGGAGTTGTTAGAAAGAAGATAAACGAATTATTTAGCAGGATGGTGAGTAAGGTTAGCCAAATACAGAAATCAAATATAGTTGGCACTGAGAATATTTCGTCTAAATAACATTTGTTTTACCAAACGTGGATAGTTTTTGCTATTTAATCAAGTTTGGTTATGTAACATTTTCATTGAGCGCGATGGAAACTTATGAACAAGAATATGTACATAATGCACCTGTAGTTTTTAAGAGAGAGAGAGAGAGAGAGAGAGAGATAAAGAGATAGAAGAAATAAGGAGAAAGCGAGAAAGAGTGAAAAACAGTCAGAGTAAGAGAAAAAGAAACAAACTTTTCAATTTCCGGTCACATACAAATTTACATTACATTAGTGTTAACTGGATAGAGCTTACTGCAAATATTTGACATCTTCTACAATTAACAAATAGATGGACTTTGCAATAAACGTTTTATATAATCGGCGTACAAAATGGCACTGACTGGAACACCTTTGAGGTAAAGTCTAAATTTGACAAATTTGTCTGGTAAATTATTGACGTATGTCGTACTGTGTGTGCCGCTATTGAATGAATTTGTACTCTCTGCAAAAACATTACTAAATATTTCAAATGTTCTTTTCGTAATTTCTAACGCATGCTAGGAAAACGTACTTGAAGTTGTTGCTTTTTCTTTTTTAATTAATGTTTTTCACATGTCTTGTTGAATCGTATTCGTTGGGGTTACTCGCACTGCATGCAGCTGCTGCTGTGTACTAATTTAACGTTCTCACAATTCGATGAATGTTTTTTTGATGGACAACTTTTGTTGTATGTTTTTGCTTAGCCCTTTCTGTGCAGGATTTGGATCGTAGGTTAATGACCTTAAACCACAATCTCCATAGACTGCGAAAATTTGCTTGTTGAGTTGCGATTTGCTAGCAAAAGCAGTAAAAGATTTTCCGTTTACATTTCAGAAAGAGTTACCATACCGCTATGAAATAAACTGATAAATAGAGAATTTAGAGACATTTAGAAAATTTTATTACTATTGTTATTATTATTTTTTTACCCCAGGCATACAGCACCCGAGGTTTGACAAAAACGATTCGAGCAATACGTGATGAATCGCCGCCCGTATACTCGAGACCATCTAGCTGTATAAGAATTACTGAAGCATACAGTTTTTAATATTTTCAAACCATTATTTTTTAAAGCAATTCAGTGACATGCTGAGGATTGGATTAGAGCCGTACATCTGCTGATCCGTAGTCGAATACTTAGCCTTTAATGCCACTGTTTCAGACCATAAGAACAAACTTTAAAACTATACAATTATATTCAGTAATTCTTCTACAGTATGTGTGCCTACACAATCACCTCAAAATACTGATTTCTTTTACTAAATGCTATATTTCCAACCCATTCTGAAATAAACACTTATTAAAGTGAAATAATCAACTATGTTGATATCTATCACTTTTAAAACCACATGTTTAAACCGTTAGGCAAATTAGACCATTTTCCGTATAACCAGTCCAGTGAATATCCGAGATTTTACTATTAGATCAGCGCGGCTGGGAATCGAACCCAAGATGATTAAATTCACCTCAGGGTCTGACATTTAGAACTTTCATTGTCATTATCATTTCATGACGCTATCTATACCTCTAACCATTGCGCTATTGAGACATTCACTAAATAAATTATTAAATACTTAAATAAATAAAATAAATAATCAAATGTTTTATTTCCAAACCGCTCTACAGTGGTCTATAAGCAATCATCACTATCGCGCACTTTCTGTGAGCTGATGCCACTTGTAGGGTGAACTAAGCTATCTAAGTTCATTTTGACAGAAGCATAGTCGAACAATTCTCTAATCCTTCTCTTCACAGCCACGTACTGCATGGAATACAACACAGGATCTGCCACTGAGTTGAGAGAGAAACATATGACGCAGACGTCCCAAATAACTCCGTGCATTTCCAGTGGATAGTCGTAGACCACGAGATAGTAGGCTACTGTAGCGGGTATGATGCTGATCATGTAGCAGGCTGAGACTATAGCCATGGTCTTGGTGATATTGAGGGTACGCTGTTGAACTACCCTTTGTTCCTCTGTTGTGTGTAAAGAGGTCGAGTTCTTCCCCATGCTGTGGACAACGTAGGCGATTCTCCCGTAGCAGTAGAGAAATATGAAGCTGGGCAATAGGATGAAGCCAATGGTTATGTAGAGGATGTAGAGAGCTTTTGTTGCTGGAATGGGCCAGACTTGATAGGACGTGCATTCTCCTTGATCTAGCGTAGTTGTCAATATAGGAACTGGAGCCAACTGCATAAACGTCATGTAGCAAAATTATGTTCATTTTTGATTACTAATTGTGATTACTATTTATTGTGTTCATTTTCGTGGAATACCTTTAGGCCTATATTAAATTAAGAATGTTTATAAACTAGTCTTTATCAGTAGTAGAATTTCTGCAATTAACATGAACCATAATTGAAATAAGTCATAAATTAAATTTGCAATAATTTGATAATTTGATCAAGTCAGTTCAGAAATTAAATCTGCACTAATTTGAATCCTGCACAACTTTCGCAAAATTATGTTTCATTTTCATGGCATATCTTTGTCATAAACTAAGACTTTTTATAAACTAGTATTTACTCTTAGAATAATTTCTGCAAAATAAAATAAATTATAATTATAACAAAGTCATGAATTAAATATGTAATTCATGACTGTGAATAATTTAAATCCTGCACAACTTTTGCTATTAGGACACCTTTAAGTAGAATTATGGTTAATTAATGATTCGAAATGCTATTTGATAATAAATAAAATTTCCATTTTCTTATTAAACTAACTTTGGTCTCAGGGACTTTCAGAGTTTTTCTCCTCTGAGGGGAAGCATAGAGCCCCCTTTAGGCTGAAGGTCGATCATAAGGTTTCATTTCCCGTCAGGGCCCAATCCGTACCCACACCATGAAATTGGATATAAAATAGGATATAAAATGGGATATAACGGTATGTTATAGAAATTATCTAGCTGAAAATTCTTTGCAGTAACTTAATTCACACTAGCTATCATTCGAAGCTAGTTGAAGGTTCTAGAGCGTATGAACTCCTGACATTACGCTCTCGGCAAATAATTAAACTCTGTGAAGTCAACTCATGTGAAATCTACTCATGGTTTCATTTTCAAATAGCTTATCAAATTGAAACTAAACTGAGAGTCAAATCGTTAGCTTTATAATATAAAATATAAATAACTTAGGTGTCTTTAACTAGTACTTAAAGTTAGCTAAATGCAAATAGAAATACCTTTCAGTGAATCTAATGAACTATAAATTCCCTGCTAATTATTGTTTCCTTAATTTTTTTAATTAAAATGATGTCGAAACTGCCTGTACTACAGCGTTAAAGAGGCTGCCACACTACAATAGGGCAGAGTACAATCGCATTCTACAGTAGCATTCTTCACATTTGTCTCAGACAATAGACCGTTACACTGCTACACTACCACATGATATAGACTGCTACACTGCCATAAGTGGTGAGTTTGTATAACTACAAGTTGGTTTGAGGGATCAAAGGTTTCTTGGGATGATTCTTGAGGTCTAACGAAATGCTAAATTTCAATCATAGTCTAAAGAAATATATAAAAAATTTATAAATATATAAAAAATATAAAAATATAACAACATATATAAAAATATATATAAATATATGAGGGTATAGTCTAACGAAACGCTAAAGTTCAGGCATATTTTGTGAGACGAGATGAGTACAGGGTTTCAACTCCAAACCTACTGATCAGATAACGTACGTACGTACACACTTTGCTGCCGATTACCCTCAATAAAGGCTCTGAAAATTCGTAAATATTAGAAAAAACTCACGATTGCGCCAGACGTGTAGGGTATGGCGATTGCTACTTTCAACATCCAGGGCTTGTACAGTTTTCTGTATGTCACTGCATGAACAATCTTCAGGTACCTTTCCATTGTTATCACCAGTATACCAATCATCGCTGCGCCACTGATGTCACCGATAGCTAAACAGCTTTTGAATACGAAGCATCTAAACCAAAAGACAAAATAAATTATTCATAAGACTATAGCGATATATCATGTGTTACTGTCCAAAGTTAGTAGTAAAATATCTGCGTAGTACCCTCAGGCTAAAGCCTATTTTAGTGTGGATAAATCGTAACCCTTTGTGAACGGATTAACTGGTTGATCGATGGAATGCTCATTATGAAGTTTAAAAACGGGCTCCGAGTTTAAATAAGTGCCTTGAATTTGCTACCAGAACATCAGTTGGTCAGAACATCTTGAATATAGTATAGATGTAATTTAGTAATTTATTTAGTAATTTATTTAGTAATTTATATAGTAATTTATTTAGTAATTTATTTAGTAATTTATTTAGTAACTTATTTAGTAGTTTATCTAGTAATTTATTTAGTAATTTATTTAGTACAAAAAGTAGTTTCCTACTTCAAAGCGTTGTTCGTGTGGAATAACTATTATTTAATAAATTATAAATTAATAAATAAATTATTTTGGACCTATGATCACTGTTTAGCTGTTGTTCTTGTAACACAGTCCTGTGCGTTCATCTTTCTGTTTGATATCTATGTTCTAAGTACGGAATAGATCTTTTCGGTAATAGCTATAAATAGAACATCGTGGACACCAAATGTAGACAGTGGACAAGAAAACGTAAACACTGCATAGAATACCATTGAAATGTACTATCTTCTCGTAAAATTTCTAATACAAGCTTTCTTTGGAAATGTTATTTACTTTACAACATACTATACGGATATTAATTAAAGAATAACTTAACACTTATAGTTTAACTCTGACATCCACTATAACGATATGCATGCATTATAACGAAGTTATAATGTAGATACATTACATTTACATATAAATATATGTATCAGATGTCAACTTAAACAAACCAGTGTTAACATGCAACAAAATATGTTTTCAATTACCGAACTGATCTATTAGTTACTGCTATCGTAATGAATTAAATCTAACCAAATGAATCAGCAGCATTAATTAGAATTGAATTAATTAAAAAGTTATTAAAAGAATCAACTATCAAAAAATTAATTAACAAAACTAAACAACTACAGAAGCTGTCACGGGTGATAATTTCAAATAATTTAGATGTTATTAAAAGAATTTGCTAATAGAAAATCAAACATTTTCTATTTATTAGCTAATAAATAGAAAATTAAATAACTACACAAGCTATCACAGATGATAATTTCAAATAATTTTGTTTTATTAAAAAATAAAAAGTACTAAGAATAAGAATAATAATAATAATAATAAATAATAGATAATAAATGTATAAATCAAGTAACCAAGTACAGAATTTAACACAGATAATAATTGTAATTAATTCAGATGTAATTAAAAGAATAAATAATAATAATATTAATAATAATAAATAATAGATAAATGCAAAGTAAAATGTATATAGTGGAGGCGTTGTATACGATGGACCTGTCAGTAGGCATGGAATTAAAAGAGAGAGAGAGAGAGAGAGAGAGAGAGAGAGAATTATTAGAAATAAAGCCACTTAAATAACTGCAGAAGCTATCACAGATATTTTCAAATGACTTAGTTGGTTTTAAGGAATTAGTTAATAGAAAATCAAACATTTTCTAGTTAATAGCTAACAAATAGAAAATTTTAATAACTACAGAAGCTATCACGGATGATAGTCTCAATTAATTTAGTTGCTATTAAAAGAATTGCTAAAAATAGACAAATCAAGTCACTACAGGAGCTATCACTGATATTTTCAAATAATTTAGTTGGTATGAAAAGAATTAGCTAATAGAAAATTAAACATTTTCTATTTATTAGCTAAAAATAAAATAATCAAGCCACTACAGAAGCTCTCACGGATATTTTCAATTCATTCTTTGTTATTAAAAGAAGTAGCTAATGAATAGAACAATTAAACTAGTACAGAAACTATTAAATATGACAATTTCAAGTAATTTACTTGTTATTATAAGAATAAATAATATGACCAATATGAATAATAATAACAACAACTTATAGATAATAAATAGAAAAATCAAATCCACTAGAGAAGCTATCCCGGATCTAACCTGATCACGTCCACAAGGTTCCATCCATACTGGACTCCCATGAAGACAACCTGCTGCGAGTAGTCGAGCACGAGCATGAGTCCCACGAGTAGATCCAGTAGGGATTGGTTGATGATGAGCGCATGCGCCTGGCTATTGTGACGGGATCTCTTAGCGGTGGAGAGTAGGTAGAGCATGAGGCTGTTGAGAGTGATCGCAGCCAGGCCCACACAGACCAGTAATAGCTTGACTGACCGGGAGCCCAGGACCCCAGGTGTGGTGGTGTTGTGGGTGAAGTGGTGGGATAGATTGAACGTGGTGGAGTTGTGGGTGAAGAGATAGGATAGATTGAGTGAGGTTGAGTTTTGGGTGAAGTGGTAGGGGAGAGAGGTTAGATTGAGTGAAGTGGAGTTTTGGGTGAAGTGGACGGGAAGAGAGGATAGATTGAGTGAGGTGAAATTGTGGGTGAAGTCAGGGAAAGAGGCAATATTGAGTGTGAGGTTATTCATAGCTTTCTTCCCGCATTCGTGGATCAATTGTCGAACTATAGACTGTTAAATAATCAATCAATAAGCTAAATAATCCATCAGTCAGAATTAAACGTCCGGTTCCTCGCCATAAGGAAATTTCACGAACGTCACTTAATTAATTGATTAATACAGGAACTTTCAACAATAAATATTTTAAATTATGAATATTTAATATTGAGACAGTGGTCTATTGCTATTCCAATGAGTGTTAATTAATCAATAAACCACTCATTGGATTAGCAATAGACCACTCATTGGATTAGCAATAGACCACTCATTGGATTAGCAATAGACCACTCATTGTATTAGCATTAGACCACTCGCTCAATATTAAATATTCATCAATTGCAAAATAAGTACATGTATAAGCTTAGTTTAGAATCTCTATGTGAACGAATGTGAATGTGAATGTGTGAATGTGAGTGTGTGAATGAATGTGCAAATGAATGTATGAGTGAATGTGTAGATGAGTATGTTAATGAATGTGTGAATGTGTATATGAATGAATGTGTGAATGTGTGTGTGTGAATGAATGTGCTTATGTATATGTGAATGAATGTGTGAATGACTGTTTGAACGTGTATATGAATGCGTGAATGTGTATATGAATGAATATGTGAATGTGTATGTGAATGAATGTGTGATTATGTTTATGAATGAATTAGCTACCCCATGGCTTCACCAAGCTATGTATAGTTTTCTTCAGACAGCAAACAGCTAATCTGTTAATCATATTAATCATTTCAACAATGAGAAGTGCATCATATATGCATAAACAATGCATCATATATGAATGATGCAATAATTGACAGCGGATTAGTATGTGATGGGTTCAAATCCTGAGCTCGCCCGTCTCTGACATCGCTTTCTAGTGAGAAAACTGACGTTAACATTACCCTTACCAGCTTTTAGCTTTGAATTAAGAATGAATTGATTAATTGCTTGATTGCATATCTAGTCACAATTAGCATTAGTGAGTCAATCAACCGCTGAGTACAGTGATAGAATTTGACAGCCACAGCAGTAAATAGTCAAACTTATTATCGGAAAGAACATAATAAAAACAATTATATTCATTTTCTCGAATTTTCGACGATAATTTCGGAATAGTGGATCGTTATGGATATTTAAAGATAGATTCTACTTAGTAAGTCTTCTTTAAGACTTTATTGAAAAGAAAACGAAGTAACCTAAATTCTTTATTGCCATAATTAAGAAAGTTTTCTTCTTTTAAGTCTACAATTGTGAAATGTCAGTGGTAAATTATTATATTATATTACGGATGACTGAACTCTAAGTACGATTAGTTAGATGTGTATAACTTCGAACCAGCAGGTATAGGGTTCAAATACTGATAACCTTTTATAACGATGTAAATAACGTAAATATGACTACATCAGAAGCATTTGGAACAGACCACAAGTGATTTCAGGGTAGTATTTGTATACTTATATATCTCTCTTAGTGCACTGCCTACTGGCAAGTCCATGGTACATAACGCCTCCACTCTTCTCTGTCTTTCGCCTTCCTCTTCATTTCCACATATGAGTGGGTCTTTAAATCATTTAACATACCTAATCTCGGCCTGCTCCTGCCTCTTTTTCCTTCCATTCCGCCTTCTATGACCTCTTTTAGTAGACTTTCCCCCCTTAGAATGTGTCCTATCCATCTCTTGTTCCTATTTCTTAATACAATTATCAACTGTCTATTTGTGCCAACTCTCTCCAGGACTTCCTCATTTGTAACCTTTTGAGTCCAGCTAATCCTCTCCATTCTTCTCCAAATCCACATTTCCAATGCCTCCAGTTTCCTAGTATCTTCCTTCCTTAAGGTCCATGTTTCACGTCCATACAATAGCGTGGTCCAAACCAAAGTTTTCACTATCAAACTTATATATATATATATATATATATATATATATATATATATATATATAGATAGAATAAATCATCATTATATATATATATATATATATATATATATATATATAAAATGATGATTTATTCTAATTAATATATATGCATGTATATAATTACTAATTATGTACATAATTAATTATATACTTATCTCTATTTTAACCGACCATTTCTATAGCATTTTCCTTTGCGGTTACTGGTTTTAGAGACTGCTTACTATATTCCGGGGAAGTTTATTTAATTTAACGTTTATTTTTTTTACTTTAATACTTTCTTTGATTAATCGTATCTTCCTATGTATCGTATTGTTAGCGCCAGTTTGCAGCAAGCAACGATACTTGATTAACCATCATGAGCTCAAGGGGTATCCCTTAGTTGTTGACCGATTGACCTTTGAACTCAGACCATTTAGTTGACTCTTAGACCAGGTTTATTTCCATGGAGATAATTCAAATATAATAATTCAATAAAATGAAACTTATATCATCATCTTTTTTCCTTGAATATAAGTTTATCTAAGGTCGGGATAGAAAATTAAATAGCCATTTTTGAAGCCTAGGTGCCCACCAACCGAACGCCATTTCGACGTTGGTTCGGATCTTAGTGTTTAGTCGCCTTTTACGACAGGTGCAGCCTATAGGTCTATTCTTCAGCAACGCGGACACAACACTGGTCAAAAGTACGGGTAAAATACAGCTTAAATAAATAATAAATAATATATATATATATGTATACTAATTATTAACTAAAATCACAGGTATGTCTCGTTATCCTACATCTTAACTGTTTGGCAGATTTAACAATAACAATTATATGCCACCTCTCTAAGCCCTAATAGTTTAGTCGATAGCAGACTTGCCTAGTACGCAGGAGATCATTCGTTCATATCTCAGGAGAACTCAAATAATTAATCATAAGAAATTGGGTGCCAAAATTGTTTAATATTAATATTAGCAGTTTAATATAATTAATATTAATTGGTTAATATCAATTATTACGTTTTAATATTAGACTAATATTACTATTTTTCCTGTACAAGCCTATTCGGGATACATGGATATTTCAATCTTTTTAATTTTGAAGTGTTGTCATCGATTATTTATCTTGCACCTTACTTCTATTTTATCTTTAAGGTTAATATTAATTTTTATATTAATATTAGATTAATATGAAGTAATAGTAATTGTTTGCAATTAATGCTGTTTGACGGATGAATTGGATAGTTATAAAAATTTTACATTTTAAACTTACCAAGACGCCCAGTGATAGACTTGTAGATTCATCTTGTGAAATATATTATGTAAAATGTCAATAAACTGATGCATTTATAGCTGACTGAAATAACCCGAATGCTTAATTTTATCTAAAAACATAAATTACACAAATAGACAGTTTCGCTATTGTAACCGCTTATAAAATTTTATAACACTAATGAATCTATCGTATTGAGATTAATAAATATTAGGAAGTTACTTACTAAACTGACAATGACATTTTATGTGATGATGATGACAACTAAGCTCAATTTAATTTCCTGAAAATCTCAAATTTAATTCCAATCTGCTTCGAAGAGAAAAGTTTTCGTAACGTAATATTTCGTATTGAATTATGACAAGCAAGATTTAATTTTTTTAACCACACGAGTTTGATAAATGTAGCAATAGCCTTAATTAGTTAGGGCCTTATAGATTTATTTAGAATATACAACATAAGCAGGCATAGATATAATAATAGACATTCAAAATAAAACCTAGAAAATAGCTATAATAAACTAAAATAATAAACCGAGCTTTATTTATCTCTGAATGTTCAGTAATCTATTTGCAATCTTCAAAACTATTTGTCAATCGCTATAGCATTAAAACGGATTATAATTTTAATTGATTTTAAATTACTAATTAAGTAACTACTAATAAGAAGACGCATTAAAGTCCAAATACAGCAGGTGTATGAATTTTTATTCATTCAGCTATTGGGTTATCTGAAGACATCCAATAGTATACTATAACTCTCACTGAAATCTTCAAAGCTTTGCCTACACGTGCAATGGATGAATAAAATAACAACATGTTGTTTATTTTTGCAGTTCCGCTCTGGAATTAGGTGTTGCTTATATTCAATTAACCTCATTAGGAATTAGTTTAACAAAAAGACAAATTGCATGTCCAATTTTTAAAAATTATTAAATGAAAAAGAAATAAATTAAATTGAATAGATGTTTTTCAGCTCCTCAAGCACAGAAGGTAAGGAATCATGGGCGCCATCCCCCCTAGAGGGCCTAGAGCAACGACATATGCACTTACTCTTCCCCTCGCCTAATCAATCAATCAATCAATTAGAATTTAACGTGCGGTTCCTTGCTATAAGGTAATGCCAGGGACGTCTTTTGCAGACTCTACACAAACAGGCTCCAAAGCACCACACTATGACGACTGAGAACACAGAGATCACAAGACCTAATTCATGATGTCCAATTTTTCCACTCACATCCTCTTTTCTAAAGTTCCGCACAGTTGTCCACTTCCATTCCTCCCTATTTTGTCAACTACTGGAGCCAGTGGCTATTTCGGTAAGATATTCGGGCCGCTGATCAATATGTACGGGGTTCAAATCCTGGGTTCCCCCGTCACTGACATCGCTTTTGAGTGAGGAAACTGACGTTAACACTAGCTTTAACAACGCAGTAACCTGCATCGTTTGCTAATTGTGCGTGGATGATTGTCCTTTATTGAAGACCTACCTAATGGAACAGGGTGTGGGGAAAAGGTACTATGTGAAAAGCATGCGTGTGACTTGGCAAGACAGTGACTTAGCAAGACTGTGATTTAACAAGACTGTAACTTAGCAAGACTATGACTTAGCAAGACTGTGACTTAGCAAGACCTAGTGACTTAAATCGTTCAGAAATAATAAATACACTATGAATTGTTCAGAAAAACAATTACCCTATGAATTATTCAGAAATAACAAACTAAACTATGAATTACATCGAAATAGAAAACTACACAACGGATATCCCATTAACTGTTTTCATTCACATTTTCATCGCTACAGTTAATGACACATCAACTGCAACGCCTTCATGATGCTTTGATAACTTTAAAAATAATGTTATAATTTTTATAACATTTAAAAACTTGTAACTTTTATCTTTTAGAAATATTTCTTTAGGCACCTATACGTAGAATGAGCTCGTTAGCTGAAGCTTGTATTGCAAGAAACATAATCATTTTTTCTTTCCCTCGTTTCTACCGTAGCTCCATCAAACATTCATGAGCGGGTGCCGTGAATAAATTGAAAGCAAGAGTTAGAAACTTTATGAGATTAACGTCACATTCAGCTGGTAATATTCACACCCACCATTCACTCAACAGTTGCAGTCAGATTTTATATTTAAACTTCAACAAAACATCTAAAAGATAATTTTTATTTCATCGTGTTTCATTAAATTTTTTTACAAAAATTTGTTAGTTTCGCAAAAAGTCCAGAGATATTGACATTAAACGTTCACGAGTGTTGTGCAATTAGGAAATCTACTGTACGTAACCTATGTTGGTCTCACCTCATTTCTGCACTCCACTGAGGCTCTAGAATATTCATTGTTGCAGTCAATATTGGCTGGCTGGAACCAGTGGCGATGTCGCTAATTTACGGTAAGATATTTGACCTAAACACTATGTGTACTTTTTCCCTTCCAGTGAGTGTCTTAAAGAGATATACAATGGTATTGAATGCGTAAAGAAACCATAAGAAAATACTCGGTATGTAGGCAATGGCGATGTCGGTTAGATATTCGACAGCGGATCAGTAAGTGCGGGGTTCAAATCCTGGGCTAGCCCGTCACTGACAATGCTTTCGAATGAGGAAACTGACGCTAACCTGTGGTTTGATAACGTGACTGCACTCTGGAGGAGCCTCGGATAGAAATAAGGTTAGAATTGGAAATCAGGTTCTTTTAAAAAAAGCTAATGTTAACGTCAGTTTCCTCACTCGAGTTTCGAGTGAGGAAACTGACGGTAACATTACCTTTACCAGCTTTATATATATATATATATATATATATATATATATATATATATATACATATATATGTGTGTATGTGTATTATACAGAAAATGTATACATATAGGCCTATACTGCACATACTGCTGTATACGTAAACATTCAGTCACTCTCGATGGTCGAAAGGTTCTTAAGTATACAACAAACCCCTACAATTGTTATCTATTTTTCTGTTTAGCGTACTGACTATCTGGTAGTTTAGTCTTCTCTGCCTAACTGTAATTAAAAAGAAATCTGCATTTGCACAACCATACATGTACTTGTTGCAACCTAACTCAATCCAATCCTGAATGTCTGCAGTGATTTTATTATAACTATTAATAACTATAACTACAGTATTTTTATAATATACAATGCCCTTCGATATCTAATTTGAAACCTAGTAGCGGCTCATATTCTATTAAAAAGAACAATCTTCTGAAAGCTTATGATTTAATACCGTTCTCTATGTTACACGAACCTGTGCAATATCTCCAACATTTGATTAATTCTAAAGAAGCTTATATTCTGGGTGAACTTGACACTGGTACTGTAGACCGTGTCATGTATCACTCTACATACATGTAGCTCTTATATCAAACTAGCCATTAAGCCGCTTACAATCGTTTCCGAATTCATTTTTAAATGTTTGTATGAACTTTTAAGTTTTTTAAATCAAATTTAAGTTCGTTACAAGTTACAGTAAATCATGTAATGAACTGACAGCGAGAGAGCGGAAGATACTAGATATTGATTGGCGAATATAATAGATGTATGCACATGTAGGTCATCGCTCTATGTTTGTTTACATGTAGCAGCTTCTAATGGCCTTACATATAATAATAATAATTATAATAACATAATTATAATAATAATAATTATAATTGTTATTATTATTATTATGATAATAATAATCATCATCATCATTTGAATTCAACGGCAACACTACTCTCGTTTCGTACATACCGAAGCCGAAGAAGAATTATTGTTAATTAATTGTCGAATTATCACGTATTGTTAATAATAATAATAGTAATAATAATAATAATAATTAAGGATTAACGTCTGTTTCTCCATATATGCGGTGTGCTATTCAAAAGTGTCGAGTCAATTGTTCAAAGATGTTCAGATGACCACAAACACTTGTTAGGCAACGGTTCAGGATTTAATTGTGCCTGTCTTCTATTGTCTATATGTGCAGATGTTATGCTTGATATTTATTCTAGCGTTCATTTTAGCTTTAAAGAAATCACTCATTTATAATCCATTACTAAAAAAAATCAGTCCAGTGAATATCCAATATCCACTGAAAATCCAATATCTTCTGAATATTCAAACCGAGTAAGACTCTTTGTAATTTATGATTCTCTTGGAGATTAAATTCATGTTGGACTTAAAATTGAAAAACTGTACTATTTTGAAACCATTTTGAAAGAATCTAAAATCCTTTTAGTAATAATCATAGCATTTTCCTGTGTAAGTGCTAATAGTCATAATAAAAAACAGCAGTTTTATGTTGCTCCAAGTGTAAATTTAATAAAATGCGTTTAAAATAAGTTTATAGGAAGAAATATTTTGATAAGAAGTTGTGAATGTCTATCATGACATACATAAACACTATATAGAAATGATACAATACAACTACCTGTATTAATTGTAAAGTAGAGCTGTTTAGATCTTGAAAATATATCATTCATTCACATAAAATAAATATACGAATGCAAAATAGAAATCCAGCATTTACGTAATTAACGACAATTTTCATTGATTTTTGTAGAATACTCGTCTTCGTGCAGCCAATGTACTGCGAAATAAATATCAGATTGTGATAGCAAAAGAAGCAATGCAATTTACAGACTTAGTCAAAGCAAATAAAGAATAATTCTCCTTCATTTCTGTACAGATGCAGGCATATTGACATTTTGTAAATTAATTAACTCAACAAACAAAAATGTGTAATAACAATTTAATCAAGAAATTGTGATAACAGAAAAGATAGAGAAATATATGTAATGTTCGATTACATTTTTAATCCACGACTCTTGTTAATTAAGAAGTCTTGCAGGCATCTCATAAGCGGATAGAGTAAATATTTATCTCCCCACAATCTAGGCTAATTTTGACAGAAAAAATTAAAGTTTCGACAGAAGATGTGAGATTAGAAGCTTTAAAGCCCTTCCAATGCCGGGCAGCCTATGTCATTTAAAGTCTTTTTATAGACATACAATGTCATACACATATTTAAACTCAAACAGTTTATGGTAGTGTCTGTCTGTGTTAAATAAACTTAAAAGCCTGTTTAAGAATCTTACACTCGGTCTATCTCTACTGGCTGGAGCCATTGGCGATGTCGATAAGATATTCGACCGCGAATCAGTATGTGCGGGGTTCAAATCCTGAGCTCGCCCCGTCACTGACATCGCTTTCGAGTGAGTGAACTGACGCTAACATTAGGTTTAGCTTTTTTACAAGTATGATGTTATAATCGCACATGTATTTCAACTCCAATAGTTTATTATAGTAACTATATGTTAAATAGACTGTTTGTATAGTTTGGTAACTTGTTTATTAATCCACACTCGATCTATCTCGCGTACCGTCTACAATATTCAAGATTCACGTACCGTCTACAAGATTCAAGATTCGCGTACCGTCTACAAGATTCAAGATTCGCGTACCGTCTACAAGATTCAAGATTCGCGCACCGTCTACAAGATTCAAGATTCGCGTACCGTCTACAAGATTCAAGATTCGCGTACCGTCTAGATGTAAGGCGCATAATTTTCAACAAATTCTGTTTCCAACCAGTTAAACCTCATCACAAAAATGCTGCAATTGAGCCCTTCTTTTGCCTTTCCAAACAAAGGTTTCAGAAGTGGTTTCCCACTATCTTCATCCGTTTCCTGTTTAATAGATCGCATCTGCAACGCAACATGTGCAGTTTACGGTGTATCTATTCTACGTGGTGCAGACTTCAACGGATTATCATTCAGTTTGGCGCTGGTGAAGTCTTATCAACTCAAAGAGCTTGTGGCCGAATGGATAATGCATTGATACGCTAAGATAGATCCATCTCTTTAAAAGTCTTTAATTCTTCAAATGAAAATTCGTGCGCATAGATCACAGTTCGTCAAAACTATTTCGAACAAAGTATATATTGATAGGCAATAAAATATAAAATTTTATTTATAATCTCATGTCATGTTCAGTATACTCGTCTAAAACTTAATCCAATCACGTCAATCTAATTTAAGAAGATTTTCCACCTTAAATAAGATTTAAACATGAAAATTTAGTTTGACAAAATCATATTTCTAGATGAATGTCAAAGCATCAATATACATAGGCCTATTGTAATTGTGCCAGGTTGTATAGTTGAAAGCAAGCTTGCTTAAACAGCCGCAGTCATGGGTTTAGATCACTCCTGAGATTCCTCCCGCACTACTCTTGGAGAAATGCAGCGAGAGCTTTTAAAATTAATTAAAACTCTTGGACTCATTAAACTTTTGCGTCCCCAATAATCCAATATGCATGTATGAAAATAGCAAAATTTTATCCTCTTTCAAAGAAATTTAGCCACTTGATTTTGGCTTACTTACAATACAAGTTCTATCATTTTCATTTTGACTTGAACTTTCCTTTGCAAAAAATTTACCAAAAACTTCTAGTAAAGACATGTTTTGCCTCATTATCAAACTGGTCAAAATTTAACTTTAAAAAAATTAAACACGCAATATAGTTAAATGATCAACTATGCTGATCTCTATCACTTTCAATACCATATATTTAAATCTTTAGGCAATTTATTCCATTTCTCGTATAGCTAGTCCATTGAATGTCCGAGATTTTACTCTCACATCAGCGCGGACGGGATTCGAACCCACGAGAGTTAAATTCACCTCAAGATTTATCATTTAAAACTTCATAACGTTACTCCTACTCCAGTAAGACATTCAACGATAACTATAATTAAACTCAATTTATTTTTTTCAAAACTCGAAATATTACACATTTATTAGTGAGTGGGATTTGTTACTTGTTTAATCAGCAGAAGGCAGCAAGTGCTTTAAAAATCATCGACGTGTAAGAAGAGGCTACAAATATTACACTATAACTAGTACTATACCGTGTGATTCGGTATTGTATTGATAGGGTAAACCTTTGTCATACCTTTATTGTCATACCTTTGTTGTCATATCTTTGTTGTCATATCTTTGTTGTCATACCTTTGTTGTCATACCTTTGTTGTCATACCATTGTTATCATACCTTTGTTGTCATACCTTTGTTGTCATACCTTTGTTGTCATACTTTTGTTTTCATACCATTGTTGTCATACCTTTTTTTCCAAACCCTTATACCGTAGTGATGTATGAGACACGGGATGTTTGATGATCGGATAATAAATTCATATAGGGCCTATAGAGATGAAAAGGAAGGGAGACAGAGAGAGAGAGAGAGAGAAAGAGAGAGAGAGAGAGAGAACTATTTCTATTGCAATAGATGAAAAGGAAGGCTGAGGATATAATTGGTTGGAAGAGTTATATGCCATGGGCCTGCCGTTAGGCAGTGCACTAGATGAAGAAAATATTGCTGTGTGTATACGACTATCTCTGTAATGTAGACCACTTCTCATTAGACTTCAAGTCTAATAAAGTTTTTGAGCTGATAAAATGCATCTGACGATTTCGTCAAAATAATCAACTAATTCTGTAATCAAATCGGTTGTAATAGTCCATTTAGTTGAAGCATGTATACCAAAATATCTAATATTCATTTGTTTAATAATTAATCATTGATTGGTCGTTATGCAAACGGAATCATTAAAGCTTACAGCAATCACAAGTAGGCCTACTTAAAACCTTACGGAAGAGAAAACTTATCAAGTAAAGTGTCATTGACATGCATGATAACAGGAAAACTACATTTACGATGAATTAGTTAATTAAATTTGCCTCTCTCTCTCTCTTAGTGCACTGCCTACTGGCAGGTCCATGGTATATAACGTCTCCACTCTTCTCTGTCTTCCGCCTTCTTCTTCATTTCCACATATGAGTGGGTCTTTAAATCATCTAACATACCTAATCTCGGCCTGCCCCTGCCTCTTTTTCCTTCCTAAATTTACCGAAACTGAATTAAATATCATCTTTAGATGTAGTAATTGATTCAATACTAAGCAGATCAGAATCTACAAAGCTCTTAAACCACGGTACTACGAAATGTTACTGTAAGTAGAAAGTCTAAAGCAACAACAGCCCTTAAAGTGCTATCGTCAATGACAGCATGGAGCACTATTGAGCCAAATCCAAAACGAAAATCAAAAAGCAAAAGAGTATAAAAATAATGAAATAAAATTCAAAATCATGGCGACAAGTTTAATTAATTAATGATTAAAACAAGTTTAATTACTTAATAATTAAAACAAGTTTAATTAATTAATGGGAGGTTTTCCTGCAAGTCGCTATACCAACAGACAGTATATTAAGAGAGATACAAAGTATTTGTAAGTTAACAGGCAGGTAGGACCACAAACTGACCATTAACCGGGACAAGGTATTGAGTGCTCCAATGCAATTTATAAATAAGAATTCAAAAGCGGTTGAAGAAAGCCAATGATTTATACAGTATAGACGGCGGGATTTAGCGCATTTGGTTTAGTTGCCCGTCAATTATCGAAGTTAAGGTATATCGACTTCGGTTAGTACTTTGTGGGCGACCATCTTGGAAGACCGATTGTTGACAGTTTGGGAAAAAAATCCCCGTGTGATGAGAGGTTATTCTTAAATTAGAGCCGGCTGTATTTATGCGCCATCAAAGGCAATGATTACTAATAACGATGGAAAGGAAAGAGGAAATGGGTCTTAATCAAGCATCTGTGCTTCCTGATCCAGTGTGCCGTTATGTATTTTTGCGTTGTCTAGGACAAGAAAAGGATAATCATTTCACTTTTTGTTAAATGCAATTACAGTGCAGATTACTTCTTGTTTTCTTTTCAAATTCTACAATCGTTTCAATTTCCTAGAAGGAGTTTCGTATAAAATTGAGAGCGCTTTCTGTAGCACTCTAAGATTTAAGTACAGCTCAATCAGCTGATAAAACTAGTAATTAAATAAGCCTATTTTTCTTAAGAGATAATTTAATTTAAATCTTAATTTGCTAATTAATTTTAATTACATTATGTCTTTTGGAATATCTACTTCTTAAAAATGACACTTTGCATTTAAATACTTTACTCATCGCAATTCACTGTAGCGGTTAATAATTGGGTGACACTGAAATGATATTCAGTTGTGAACTAAACAGGGTTGTCAAACCCTTGCTGTCAAACACTTGTTGTCAAACCCTTATTGTTGTAAAACCCTTCTTATTGTCAAACCCTTGCTGTCAAACACTTGTTGTCAAACCCTTATTGTTGTAAAACCCTTCTTGTTGCCAAACCCTTCTTGTTGCCAAACACTTGTTGTCAAACCCTTATTGTTGTAAAACACTTCTTGTTGTCAAACCCTTGCTGTCAAACACTTGTTGTCTAACCCTTATTGTTGTAAAACCCTTCTTGTTGCCAAACCCTTCTTGTTGCCAAACACTTGTTGTCAAACCCTTGCTGTCAAACACTTGTTGTCAAACCCTTATTGTTGTAAAACACTTCTTGTTGTCAAACCCTTGCTGTCAAACACTTGTTGTCAAACCCTTATTGTTGTAAAACACTTCTTGTTGTCAAACCCTTGCTGTCAAACACTTGTTGTCAAACCCTTATTGTTGTAAAACCCTTCTTGTTGCCAAACCCTTCTTGTTGCCAAACACTTGTTGTCAAACCCTTATTGTTGTCAAACACTTCTTGTTGCCAAACCCTTCTTGTTGCCAAACACTTGTTGTCAAACCCTTATTTTTGTCAAACACTTCTTGTTGTCAAACACTTCTTGTTGTCAAACACTTGCTGTCAAACCCTGTTGTCAAACACTTCTGGTTGTCAAACCCTTGTTGTCAAACTCTTGTTGTCAAACCCTTGATGTCAAACCTTGCTATCAACCACTGTTGTTCAAAATTTGTCAAACAAGCCCATAATATCCATCTCTTGTAGTCATACAAGCCCACGATGTGAAACCCATGTTCTCAAACGTTTGTTGCCAACCCTTGTTTTCAAGCCCTTCTTCTTTTTTTAAATTTTAATTCAATTTAAGTCACTGTTTGCGGCACACATCTTGTATTAAGAACTTGTGAATATTTTATAGGAACTGTGTGGTGTGGACTAAACATTTAAGCACATAATGTTATATTGAACACTTCGTTGTTCAGCACATGCTTCTATCACGACTCCATGTTAGTTATATATGCCATTAGAGTTGTTAATGGATAAATTAAGATCAAAATTTATGACAGATTTGGAACATAAGTCTGAATATCTCAACAGGCATGTTATGTACTCGAACATTATGTACATATGAGAGACCGTAGAGAAATTCCTGGCAGCTGATTTATTAATGTGATACACTTCGACGTCAAGTGGGTTTAAGAATGTAAAGTATATCAATATGTGTGCCAGTATGTGTGTTCGTATGCCTAGTTGTTAGTTTGCTTACGTATGTCTACAAAACTATTGCAGGAGTACATCTATGTATATGCGTGTGGGTACATTCATGCTGAAAGCCTGTTGAGTAAAATAAGCCCAAAGTCTATGCCAATTGATTTTACCTGAGCTCGTAAATCTAAGTGATTGCTGGTTATCATAATTTAGATCTTTAGTTACAAAAGTACGTTGACTCTAATTTATATATCCTGCATTAGTTATTGGTAATACTTCAATTATTAATGTCCGTTTTGTCATTCAGAGCCGATATCATGCAACAGTTGCATGTCAATATGCAGTTGGATGCCATAATACAACAGTGTCATAATTAAATACAGCAGTTGCAGGTCATAATACAGCAGTTGTATGCCATAACACAGCAGTTGTATGCCATAACACAGCAGTTGCATGTCATAATACAGCAGTTGTATGCCATAACACAGCAGTTGTATGTCATAATATAGCAGTTGTATGCCATAACACAGCAGTTGTATGCCATAATACAATAGTTGTATGCCATAACACTGCAGTTGTATGCCATAACACAGCAGTTGCATGTCATAATACAGCAGTTGTATGCCATAGCACAGCAGTTGCATGTCATAATACAGCAGTTGTATGCCATAACACAGCAGTTGCATGTCATAACACAGCAGTTGTATGCCATAACACAGCAGTTGCATGTCATAACACAGCAGTTGTATGCCATAACACAGCAGTTGCAGGTCATAATACAGCAGTTGCATTTCATAACACAGCAGTTGCAGGTCATAGTACAGCACTTTTATGCCAAAATACAGCAATTGTATGCCATAGTACAGCACTTTTATGCCATAGTACAGCAGTTGTATGCCATATTATGACAGTTGTATGCCATATTATGACAGTTTTATGTCATATTATGACAGTTTTATGTCATATTATGACAGTTTTTATGTCACAAGGTAATAGTCTTATGCCTCCGTACAAACGTTTGATGTCACAAAACAAAAGTTACAAGTCACAATACAATCGTTACAAGTCAGAATAGAAAATTTGAATATTACAATACAGCAGCTGAATGTCAAAACAAATCAGCGGATTTTAAAATTTAAAAAAATTCTAATTTACCCCGGTGTAAGGAACCTGGGGTTTGATAAAAACGATTCAAGAAATACGTACTGAATCGCCGCCCGGCTACTCGAGGTCATCAATCGGCTTAAAAGTATTGTTGAAGCAGACTCCATTAAATCTTTGCAAAGTCTTAGAAAGCCTTTGCCAAAGAAAAGATGGCTCTCGCTTATCGCCGGTTTGCTCTGCAATAAGTTCTAGAGGCGGCATGAACAGCAGCTCCACCGACTGTGACTGAAGTCGTATTCAGGTAGTAGTTTGCCATAGTGTCAACGACCGTGACGTCCCATACGGCACATTTACCGTTGCACCTGGGCACTAAAGTCATGCCGTCCGGACGCTTGCCATCTGATCTGGGCAACCCACTCGGTTCCTTAGAGGAAGGGATGCCTGCTCTTGAAAGTGCTCGCCATATTAAGTCATTTAAATTGTGATGGCAATTGCTCACTGCGGACTTTAATGCAGTAGCTTAAAGTCAATACTCTTCCCGTCACCGATGTGCTTCCTGGACAGGAAACTGATGACTCTGTGAAACCTTCGATCTTAGCTATTTTACCATTTAATTAGGTGAGAAAATTATTTACTATTTAACTTGGTAGCCAATTCTAAGTCCAATGAGTCACAACCAAAATCCAAAGACTGATTCATTGATTATTGATTCAATGCATTGATTGCGGTAATTCCTGGTCTCTCACGTAAAATAAACTTTTGAACAAACAGATGTTTATGTTAGAGCTTTAGCAGATTTAAAAATATGTACCTTGAACTTCACTTGCTGCTAAAATAGGTCTGTGGAGGAGTACATAGAGCTAGAGAAGAGAAGAAAGAAGAGATAAGAGAAAGAGATAGGAAGAGAGAGAGAGAGAGAAGAGAGAGAGAGAGAGGTACATGTAGGTGGTCAGTGCAATTAATATAAAGCCACTACAAGTGATTAGCTACAATATATCTACAGCATGTTGTTAGGCCTGCTATGGATTAAATCTTACAAATATCTACCAAATCTCTGCCCATTAATATCATGTCCATTAATAACAGCTCATTCGGCCTAAATATATTCCTGAATTAACTACTGCCCGCCTAATTGTATGTGTGGACTTTGTTAATTGTTCGTGTCAGTACGTCTAGAAGGCAGCTCGTGAGGTGAGTTATGAATTAGGTAGGATTCTCAAGAGTGTTGATCGTTGAGATTACTGCGGCACTCAACGTCGAACAAGTTAGAACAAAACCTACTGATCGAACTTTAATACGGTAATGATTTTATCTTCACAGAGGTTTGACTCTTTTAGACAAGTTAACGTGTTGCCAAGACTCGGTTAGGTCTATACTACCGCTATTGAATATTTAACAATTAAAATGAGATTGGACGAAATATTGTGCACGAAAACTATTATTAAACTAAAAGAATATTTAAAATAGATGATCGCTAGAGTTAAATTTAGCCGGATTTTGCGACTTCTTAGTTAAGAAACTTAACAAAGTAGTTCTCTATATCTACAGCTTTTATAAATGCAAGTACATTAAAGTCCAAATAATGCAATTTGAAGTAAATTTACAGCCCGAAAGCATTATAAAATTCACTACTTGGTATACCCTGTAAATATGAGCAAAAATGGTCAGTAATGACACTGTATAACGAGATCGTGTATTCGAATATGCAAAGAGATGCACTAAATTGTATTTGTATTAAAAGAGTAAATGGATACTTTAATGTGGGATATTATAAGCAATTATACGAATTATTTCAGAATTTATTTATTTATTTTCGAAAATAGGCTATTATTACATATTACCCTTGTAATATGTATTCACTTGAGGCCCAAATGCTGCTTTAATATTGTTATACAAGTTTAATAAAATATTAAAATTTAAAATTTAAAATATGGACTGATACATGTGGACTGATATACAATATATGTGCTGTTAATCTTCTTCTTCATCATCATCAGCATCATCTTCCCTTTATTCCCAGTTCAACTGTTGTCGGAATACGAATAGACCTTCTCCAATCATCTCTTTCCATTATGAAAACCATCAGTCAATATCCTATACAAAAATCAACTCTTTATCCTCTGTCAATACTCTATCAATAAGGTATCATCAGTCAATATCCTATACAAAAAATCAAATTTTTGAAAAATTAATTAAAAATTTATTTAAATACTTAATTAGAATTTATTTTAAAAATCGAATTATATTTAAATCATTAATTACGAATTAATGTATTCTTCACGATAAAGCTTGTTGTCGAAGCTTCCTGACCCAGTCATACTCTGTTGCTTGTAGAAGAGACGATTAGAAGATGGCGGCACAAGGGTCCAAGCGCGTGGGTGGGGGAGGTACTAAGATAGAGATCATTGTGAGCTGCAGGTCCCTCAAGGACAAGGATCTTCTCTCAAAGTCTGATCCCATGTGCGTCCTCTACAGCTCCAAAGATGGCGACTGGGTGGAAGTGAGTGGAAGTCTAGTAAATCTATAAGAAATCAATAATATTTCATCAGTCAAACAATCAATCAATATATATATTATATATTAGCAGGCCTATATCATGTATTAAAATTGTTAGTGTCTTAGTGTAGTTAGTAGTTCAGTTAGTAATACAGGCTGGAACCAGTGGCAATGTCGGTAAGGCACTCGACCGCGGATCAGTATGTGCGGGTTCAAATCCTGGGCTTGCCCGTCACTGACATCTCTTTCGAGTGAGGAAACTGTCTTTAACCTCAGCTTTAGGAGCTCTTTATATTAAAGACGGTGTTGTTTCATTTGATTCTGTGTGGTCTTAAGAACAAAATGGGACTGAATATTAGTTTATTTGTTTGATAGAATATTTGTTCAATAACCTTTTAGTTTTGATAATTTTAACACACTCAAGCAGCAGCTACCCTATTGCTCTGTCACAGCTTGGTCGCACTGAAAACATCAAGAACAACCTCAACCCTCAGTTCAGCAGAACTTTTGAGGTCGAGTACTCATTTGAGGAGGTTCAGAAGCTTAAGTTCACTGTCTACGACATAGACAACAAGTCAGTCAAGCTGACAGATGATGACAACCTGGGCTCACTCGAGTGCACCCTGGGGGAGGTTCGTTTATTTGTATTTTATTTAAAAACGTATTTTATCATACTGAATTTCTGGATTTTAGATTTTGCACCTTTTTGGACCTTCTTTTTACTCGCCATCTTGATAATGTCTCAATAGTGCTCGATGGTGTCATTGATAACTCTAGTAATTAAATTGTTTTTAAGCTATGTTATGTTGGATTGAATGTCCCAATGGCGTAGGGGTAACGTCCTGAACTTTTAAATGACAGATCCTGAGGTGAATTGAACTCTCGTGGGTTCGAATCCCAGCCGCGCTGATCTGAGAGTAAAATCTAGGACATTACTGGACTGGTTATACAAGAAATGGTCTAAATTGCCTAACGGTTTAAACATGAGATATTGAAAGTGATAGATATCAACACAGTTGATCATTTCACTATGATGTGTGTTTACGTGGTGGCAGAAATTATTAACCATGTAATTCAAACGTTGTTACTGTTTTAGATTGTTTCAAACAGCCCTTTCACAAAGCCGCTGATTTTGAAGAACGGAAAACCTGCCGGCAAGTCAACCATAACGGTGTGTAATTTTAGTTAAGTTGGCCCGCCTATATGAATTCATTGAAACAACTTGGCTATTATTAGTCAGTGAGAGCGAGAGAAGATTATCAACATATGGATTATGACTAAATGTTAAACAGCAGCGGCGAAATGCTACAACCTTGTCTTACTCCACGTCCTATTTCAAATTCTTCTGAGTATTCTTGTTGGATTTTGATTACTGCTCTTTGATTCATGTACAAGTTCAAAATTAGTCTTCTATCTCTCCAGTCAATTCCTATTCTTTTTAAGATATTCATCATCGTTATCCAATCAGTCCTGTCAAAGGCCTTCTCGAAGTCTACAAAGCATACAAAAACGTCATTTCCATATTCTAAGCTTCTTTCGCAAAGAACCCGCATTACTCCTATTGCTTCTCTTGTGCCGCATCCTTTCCTAAAACCAAATTGTGTCTTTTATTATTTATTTCTATTTAATTCTATATTTCCTCTGACGAATCTCACGCTGTATGTTATATAGGATGATTATAATTGTGTACTTATTTTGTAATATTTTATTTGCAACACAAACGTTGTGCAAGACAATTTCAATTAAACATGCACACAACTGAAAGTCAAAGCTGTGAACTAAAAATTATTGTAAATTCTGATGAAATATGTTGATTTCAACCAGTCGTGTAGTTATTCATTAAATTTCTTATTACCACTTATAATATACTCTTGTCGTTTATTCTCTCATTTCTAATAATCCTATATCATACTCCCTTATATCTTATTATATCGTTTATCATATTCACTAATTTTTATGACTTACCTATCATACTTATATAAATATATTCAGCTGTACTATACTCCCATATTATTAATCTTGCATATCATACTGATATCAACTTATTCAGCTGTACTCTTGCATCATACTCCCTTATGATTGCATCCTACATATCATACTTATATCAACTTATTTAGTTGTACTATTACATGTTATACTTACTTATTATTATATCATACATATCATACTTATATTAACTTATTTAGCTGTACATTCTGTCTATCATTTCATTAAACAGTTGACGGCCACAGAGGTATCTAGACAAGTAGAGACACTGACGCTTCAGTTCACTGGCACGAAACTGGAGAAGAAGGTTCAAATAATCTTCAATTCTATGATTTTAGGCTCACTAAATGACCACATTAATTACTATTCTTATAGTGTGGATAGCAATTCAAACTTTCTATTGAAATACGAGTGTATTAATAAATGAAATAATAAATAAAAGGTTTGACGTCCGTTCCCTTACACAAGGATAATATCAGGGACACCGAATATCACATATGATGATATTCCACGATATAGTCCAGTGAGACATTGTTTTAGAATATAAGAACCCGTTTTGTGTATATTAATTACCTTATAAAAATTGGAATAAACGGCGCAATAATGTTATTTACTCCCACTTATGTTAATTAATGGCTAAATTTTCACAATATTAATATGCCGGTATATTAGTTTTTTAATGCATTTAGTATTTACTTTACTCAGTTTTCTTACTACACTTAGAACCGCTGTACTTGGGCCTACTACCTACATACGTGTAGGTGAGTCATGATGATGATGGACCCATAGATGATGTAAGATGATGATGTGCCCATAGATGATGCAAGAAGATGATGGGTTCATAGATGATGCAGGTTGATGATGGGCTCATAGATGATGCATTGTGATGATGGACCCATAGATGATGCAAGATGATGACAAAGGTGAACAAATAGATTATTTATGATGATGATGATGTGCTCATACATTATGCAATATTATGATGCGCTAATATAAATAGATGATGTAAGACAGGGTCACATATAACGCACAATGATGATGCTGTTTTATTACAGGACACGTTTAGCAAGTCAGATCCTTTCCTCGAGTTCTCACGTGTACTGCCTGATGGGAGCTTACAGAGCGTCTACAGGACTGAGGTACATCTTTATATATCAGTTTACTTCCTCAACAGCCTGAACTTATTCTGTAAAATAAATGATGACGATGATGGGATAATATATTTCACTATACATGTATATATGATATATAATATATAGGGTGTCCAGATAGGTCGTGAACGATTTTGAATGCAAAAAATTATATGTTATGCACAATACAATGTGGAAAGTTTGATACTGGCAGATAGGCTGTTCAATTGTAAATAACAGGGAAAATACTGTAGGTTTGTAACTTACGTTTCAAAGTGTTGACGTCATTTGCCGTGACGTCATCAAAATGTGCGTAAACAGAAAACTGCCGCAACAGTGCAGTAAATAAACGGCGTATCACTGATTAGGCAATGGCAACATTAAACGAAGCGCAAATTAGAGCACAAGCTATTACACTATTGGAAGAAAAGTATAGTTATGGCGTTATAGCAAAAAAACTAGGTCGTAGTAAAGCGTGGATTAGCAAGTGGGCCAACCGCTACAAGCAGAATCCAAACGAAACGCTGCAGAGTCGTTATCAAGGCGGTCGAAAGTCTGTGCTGACTGCTGCCGCTCAAAAACTGATTAGGCAGTCTAAATATGTGCGTGGACAGAGTCTGCGAAAGTTAGCACGTCGATTGAAAGACAAACGCTTTGCTGGATGCAAAGAGACAATAAGACAGTATATGCGAACGACGCTGAAATGGAAATGCTTTAAACGACAAAAGGTCCCAAAGTTAAGTAGTGCTTATAAAGTCCGCCGAGTCAACTTTGCGAAGAAGTTTAAAGATATTGACTGGTCGCGTGTCATGTTCACTGATGAATCACCTTTCAAACTTTACTACGTACCTAACAATAAGAACGATGTAGTATGGGGATCACAAGAAACTTCTGTTCCGTGCGCGCCACAGGTGGAAGTTCAGCCCGTCAGTTCTGGTGTGGGGTGGTATTACAGCTCGCGGATTAACAAAACTTCATATCATCCCAAATAAAACTTCAGTTAATTCGACTTATTACATCAATGAGATACTGGAGAAAGAGGTCAAACCAGCATTCCAGCGAACAGTTGTATGTACGAATTTAACAGCTACAAAGCTGTTTCGTAATAACGGCGAAGGATTGTTTCAACAAGACGGTGCACGTGCACACACATCAAGAGCGTCAGTCGAGTGGTTGAACACAAACATTAATGGATATATCTCACCAGAGGACTGGCCACCTAATTCTCCGGATTTGTCACCGATAGAAAATGTTTGGAGTATTATGGCGGCAACGGTTTATGCCGATCCTGAACCGCAGACATTGAACAGCTTGAAACGCCGGATTCGAAAGGCGTGGAAATCGATACCTCTGAAAACTCTGACAAATCTAATTGGCTCGATGCATGATCGACTTGACGCTGTACTGAAGAATAAAGGAGACATTATTAAATACTAAATGACAATTTTTATAAATTTGTTACTAGTGGATTAAAAATGGCAGTCATTCAAAATCGTTCACGATCTATCTGGACACCCTATATATTATATATTATACCTAATATATTAGACTTTATATTAACTTTTATTTTTGAACAAAAGGTATCCTC